>RJWM01018936.1:0-40028 GCA_004363535.1 Dasyprocta punctata
TGACTTTGCAGGCCTAAGGCCAGCAGTCTTAGCATCTATTAAGAGGATAACAATACACAATATAGCAAATATGGGGGATTTCCATCTGTCTTATTTCTCAAATCCAATATTGTTCTCACTGTTTTGTTTTGTTCCATTTTGTTGTTTTGTTTTATTCAGTGTTCTGTTTTGACTGGTTTTATTCTGTTCTGTTTTGTTTGATTTTATTGTATCTGATGGTATGGGCAGCAATTTTGAAGACAACAAGAGGCATTACGGTAGCCATTGTTGATTTCCTATTAGCCTGTTTTGAAATCTTGTATCACTTTCACTGTTTTGTTTTGATTGGTTTTGTTCTGTTTTACTTTGGTTGGTTTTATTCTCCTTAAAATATACTTTCATTCTTTCACTTTGATTGGTTTTATTCTATTTTGTTTTGTTTGATTTTATGTCTGATGGTATGGACAGCTATTTTGAAGAAAACAAGACACATTGTGGTAGCCATTTTTGATTTCTATTATCTTGTTTTGGAGTCTTGTATTGCTTTCATAGTTCTATTCTGATTGGCTTTATTCTGTTTTGTTTGATTTTATTCTCTTTAAAATAAAAATAAAGATAAATAGATCATTGGAGGCACATAATACCAATATTTGTTACATTACAATATTCCTTTAAGCAAAATTAAATTTGGTTTGAAATTTAGTCTTCAATAGATTGAAAATAAACCTCTAATTCCTGCCAGGGTACAATGGGATTTTTCATATTACAGAAGCAATGCTGGTAAAAATTGAACTAACATTTACTTTTTTCATAGCTTGGATATATGATGAAGTTGGAGGTGAGAAAACAATGTTTAAATGCACCTATGAACATAGCCCAGCAGGTAAAAATAAGAGCCGTACCATCCAACTATATTAGAAGATTTTGAAAAATTATCATGGATGAAGGTTGCCCTAGTTGGCATAGAATCTGTTAAGTTTCAAAAAAGTCTACCATTCCTTAGGTCATAAGTTTCTTATGTGACTGTTACATATGAATACAGAGAGGTGTGTATCACTCTTGGAAACTGAGATTTCAAAATATCAATGCCCTGCCAGTTTAAGAGTACATTGTAGAGAAGAAATTTTGAGTCGCAGTGCAAGATTTTTCTAAAGCTGTCATTTGTAATATTTTTTATAAAAATCCTTGGTATTGAAGTTTTTAACTTCTTTATTGAAATTATTAACTTAAAATTCTGATTTTACTTGAAAATTCAAATCCATGAGCTTGGTACCAAGTCCAGGTAGAACAATCCTATTTTGAATGCGTACAGTACTTGTATTAACTTTTAATATGCTTCTCATTTAATTGAAAATATTAGCAACCAGGCATGGTGGCGCACGCCTTTAATCCCAGCACTTGGAAGGCTGAGGTAGGAGGAGCGTTGTCAGTTTGAGGCCGGCTTGGGCTACAACATGAGTGAGGCCGGCCTGAGCTACATAGTGTGACCCTGCCTCAAAAAACTAGGGCCGGGAGTTTGGCTCAACACTTATGTGCCTCCCTGACAGGCATGAGGTTGTGTGTTCAATCCCTGGTGCCACAAAAAATTAAAAAACTGAAAAATTTAAAAAAATTAGCATAATTTTATAATAGTTGATCCCACTGTAACCATTTCCCTTTTGCCATTGAAAGCAGCTAATTACACAGTTTTTACAAAAAAAATTGACATATCAGTCTTTTGAAGTGAAGGGACATTCTGGTTGTCATCTAAGTGATCATTAGTGCTTTGCCATTTTTAGGAGTTGAAATCATTCCATGGTCAATGATACTTAGTGACTGACATTGTAAAATATAGCAGTAACCTGGTATATTTTAACCAAAGGCAAATTGTCCATAAAAGTAGCATTTATCTTTAGTGGGAAAACATTGCACAGGTTTTGTTTGTTTTTTTGTTTCTTTGTTTTATGTTTTTTGGGGGTTTTTTTGTTTGTTGTTTTTTGTGTTTTTTGGTATTGGGGATTGAACTCACGACCTTGTTCTGTGCTTGCCAGGCAGGCACTTATGCCACTGAGCTAAATCCCTGGCCCTGCACAGGTTTTTTAAATGCTTCCATTTTATATTCTGAGGGTCTGCATTGCAATTCCAGACTGACCCATTATGATGTAAAACATTACAATATGGCTCAAACGTAATAGTTCAGAATATATGAGACATGTATAACCTTCCTCTTAGAAATTGGAGGCAGTTGTAATTTCAATGTTTTATGACACCAGATTAAATCATAGTGCAGAAATAAAAAGAAGAATAAAAAGGAAAAACAAAACAATTATAGGACAACAACCAAGTCTTCAAATTGCCGATTTAAATTCACTGCCTTGAAAATTCACCTAAAGACTTCTCTTTATAGAGATCCACAGTGGTTAGTTGAAACTAAAAATGTCTATCTCTTCTCTATGGTGAATAATTTATATACTTATGTATTTTTGTGGCCCATGCCGTTGATTCTAGCACTCTGGAAGGCTGAGGCAGGAGCATGGCAAGTTTGAGCCCAGCCCTAGCAACTCAGCCAAATCCTGCCTCAAAATAAAAAACACAAAAGGGCTAGTATAATAGGGGCTCCACAGTGTGAAAGTCCAAGCTTCAATCCACAGGTCTGGAAAAAAAACTAAGAAAAGAGAAGGAGAAGGTGAAGGAGAAAGAGAAGGAGAAAGTGGTGCACTCCTGGAGAGCCCAGCATTCAGAAGGAGCACATCATCATCTCTTCAGTTTGGTTTCTGACTGAGTGAACAAGGACAAGCTGGGCAGGGCAAATGGTTCTTGATTGCCCCCACTGCCCCACAGAAAGTGGCGGGGACAGAGAAGCCTGTATTCCTTCCCAAACAGCAGGATTGTTCAAGAAGGTCTTACAAGCATAAAAAATGAAGAGAGCTGTGATATAGAATTGTAAACAATGACAGAGTCACAGAAGGCCAAGAAAGGGGAAGGAATCAAACAGTTGTGGCAGTGTCAGGCACTATGGGGGAGGATGTGCATGTGTTGCTCAGGTGATCAACTCAGGAATGGTCACCCTCAGTATCCATGGGTACAGTGTGTGAGTCTGACTCGTCACATAGGAAATTCAGTTAGGCTTGTGATGGCTGCATCTGTACTGAACACGCAGAGGTTTTTCCATGTTATTACTCTCTAAACAATACAAACAATCATGTATCGAGTTATGTAGTATAAGCCATCTAGAGATGCTGTAAGGTGTAGGGTACAACAACAGACTGTATAGAAATACTGCACCATTTTACATTAGGGACTTGAGCATTCATGAATTTCACTATCTGAGGGGCATCATGGAACTGATGGCCTTGGACACTGAGGGGGAACTGTGGGGTGAACAAAAGGTGGCAACCTGGCGTGTTCCCAGATTATCACCTGAGCATGCAGATATCATGTGGCTGGAACCACTATTGTTCCCTCAATCTGTACAACCACCTGGAGGAATGGCGTGGTGAAGGATGGGAGCAGAAAGGGACAGAGGCAGGCATTCTAAATGCCACACATCCAAACAGGTGTTGGACATATTCAGTCACAGGTACATGAAGCCAACAGTTTTGAGAAGTGGCTGCAGCACTAAAGCTACATGTCTGGCAGGACCCAGTGCAGATGAAAAGTGGAGGCATCTTTTTTCAGCATGCAAGGACAAGTTCCCTAAAGGAGCTAAATTAAGAAGCCTTTACCTTTCTTCTGCTGTCTCTCACCTAGTCATGGTGTCTTTTTGTTTTGTTTTTGCTTTGCTATTTAATGTCATTTTTAAAAATTGAAATTTTAGATAATCGATACAAATATAATATTTATCTTTATGCTGTACAGTGCCAGTTCAATGTGCAATAAAAAGGCATTGAAATCCCATGTGAAAATACATGTGGGTATATAGCAGATGCACAAGGGCACTAAAGAAGAGGGTGCTCTTGAGAAAATCTTGCTGGAGAAAACAGAGTGACACTTCTTACTGTTCTAATCTATGCAACTCTCCATACTATTGATTAGAGTAAGTAGAATAGGGAAAATTTACAGGTCCTTCTAGAAATTGGAGTGCCACCAAACATTGCTTGTCTCTTTTGGTCTCTGCGTCAGGATGCCTCATCTAATCTAACTTCTAGACCGGCATACAAGGTGTATGAGGCTTTTCTTCTACCATTTTGGCATGAAAGAACATCGACTGCTGTCACCTGCTGATTTCATCTCTGCTTCTAGACGTCAAGGCCCTTACCCCAGGGACCTTTTTCAACTTCCAGGTTTCTGCTGGTCCAGTGGTCAGTGCTAACTGTATCCCCATGTCCCTTCACTGGGACACATGATAGGTGGGTCTTTTAAGAAGCAGACGCTAAGGTAGGTTTAAATGTGCAAGACATTTATTAGTTAAATACTTATAAACATAAAAGTGATGGAGCAGCAGTAGGCAGGGAGAGTCTTTAGAATCTCATTTAGTTCTCACTTGTGTGAATGTGAAGGATCACCTGGACAGCTCTGCTTGAAAGAAGAGTACTTGATCCTACTTCTGTGTATTGATTTGCACAGAGCTGGCTAGGATATTTCTTTATCCCCTGAATTGGCTTTAAGCAATGCAAATGGATCTAACCCAGGTGCTGATGTGTGGTCTTTAAAGCAATGCAGAGCAGTGATGCCCCGCCTCTAGCTCCCAAGAAGTATGCTGTGAGCTAGGCTGAGTAATGCCATGCTGTTGGCTGAGACTGAGGCTCAAAGAATCTATGACACCTCAGGGCATGAAGCTTATACATCAGAACCAAAGCACCAACCCTTAAACATAAAATACTCCCTCAAACTGTGTTATGCAGATTACTCTTTCTTCATATCTCTCTCTTCATATTGCAGAGGTACTATCTCGCCTCCTACCTAGCCCAGCTCACAGCATTCACATACTTCCTACCGTTCTCACAGCCACTCATCTCCAAGCCACTCTCTTTTTCATAAATTAATAAAACCTGGGTTGGGCCTAGAGCTCGGGTTTTTGTTCTGGTTTTCCATTGTCCTAGCTGGATTTAGGACTCCCTTGGTTCCCCACAACTACAAACACGCCTTAGTGTCTTTATTCTTGCACTGAAAGTGGTAGACTGGAATTACTTATTGAAATTACAATAACTTTTCCCTGGGATTACAAATGTGGATTCCTCTGGACCACGACCAGGTCCAGGGGGGTTTCTTATATGTGGAAGGAGAGAAATAAAGAAAAACGTTTGAGCAGAAAGATTCTCAGACTGTAACACAGTTTTCAAAATCTTTTGACCAGGTCAGTAGGGAATACCCAAGCCTAACTGCTCATTAGAGGCATCCCTCAGGAATGGGACAGCACTTGTACACAGGTCATGCTCAATTATTGCCTAGGAGCAGCCTGACAGAGTGTGGCTTTGGTATAAACTTGGTAGTATGTCCAAAGGGATACCAGCAGCTACTGTCAATTATCTTCCTTGCTGGATGTTCTCTTGAAAATCTGAAAAGAGTATTTCCATAGTTTTCACTATAGGAGTAGCAAACAACAAATACATAGACAATGTACAATAGATTATAATGTCAGATGGTGGTAATTGTTCTTTTGGGTGTTGATGTGGTAACCATTGGTCTATGCTAAATCTCTGTTAATATACTAAAAACTATTTGGTTGTACACTGTAAATGGCTGAATTTCATGGTATCCGAGTTATATCTCCATAAAGCTGTTAGCAATTTTTAAAGAGAGTGTTCAGCCTATTAGTCATCTAGTGATCAGTTATATAAAAAAGCCTGCAGCTGGAGATATAAGTTCAGGGGTAGAATGCTTGTCTAGCACACACAAGGCCCTGGGTTTGATCCACACCACTGTCAGAATAAAAAAAGGAATACTAAATGGATATATGGGTATTAAATTCAAGAGATAGATTGGAGCCAGAAATATAAATTTGGAAGTTGTTGGCAATTTGATGGCATGTTTTCAATTATCTATTATTGCTGTGTCAAAAGGCAGCCCAATTTGTTGGCTTTCGGCAACAGTGAATTATTCTTTTCCACAATTCCATCATTTTCTCATGATTCATGTAACTATAATTATGTTACTAAACATGCAGCTGTTATATGCATGTCTGAGGTCCTGGTACTGGTTGTGGTTTGGGGTACCCTGGTTCTCCTTCACATGGTCTCTCATCATTTAGTCATATAGCACAAGGTTCATGCATGGGAGCTGGCTACCAAGAAAGCCAAAGGAGAAGCTTCTAGGTTCCTTGAGGCATAGTTCCAGAACTGGCATATTACAGCTTCACTGCATTCTACCCCACTCTAATTTACAAGGCCAACTCAGATTAAGGAAGAGGATAAAAGGACTCTGCTTCTTGATAGTATGATCCACATACACATACAATGATTGAAAGAGTTGTTGATGACCAGATTTCAAGAATTGAACAACTGGGACACTTCAGTGATAAAAAGGAACCAGGACATGAAACCATGAAATAGTAATCTATAAGGAAAAGACCTAGATTCTAATCCTGCCTCTGTTGTTAGCTGTGCTACCATAGATACGTCTTAGATCCTGTGTTAATTTCCTAAACTTGTTAGGCATCAGTCCCCTCATCTATATAATGAATATAATAGTATCACCTACTTTTCTATCCCTCCTCTTTATCACAAGGCAGAAAAAATGAACAAATAAAAAGAAAAGTGACCTTGAATCTAACACAACGAAGTATTGGTACCTTTCAAAACTGGAGTGTTAGGAACAGGAAATCAAATGGTGATGGAGTGAACATGAGCTTCTTTCAGAACGTATGTTTGCAAGAGACAGTAGCAGCAGGAGGATTTTCTCATTTTAAGTCTCACAACCATCATGAAAGGTAGGCACAATTGCTTTGTTTTACAGATGAAATTCGTCAGGGCTCAGAGAGGTTAAGGAACTTTCCTGAGTCTGGCTTTCATGTTGACCTTTCTTGGGAATGCAAAGACAGAATGAATATTGATGGTGCAAAGAGTGCATTGGGGCATGATTAGCTTTATGACATTATTTTGAGTTTACACACACACTGCAGGTTTGGTGTTCTTATGGGAAATAACAGACAGATGGCTGATCAGCTGGCCTCTGTCTGGATGGGAGAAATGCACTTTTATAATTTTGTCTTTTAACATGTTAGTATTGCTGCTTAGAGACTCCATCAAACTTTGCTCTTGTTTTCATTACGTTTTCCTGTAGAACACTGTCTCTTATTTCTACCAACCCTAGGCTAGACTTTGTTTTTTAAACCTCGTTTAATGGCTCCTCCCATCCTCTTTATGAAATGGTCTTTCTTAAACTTCTCTTTGAACTAGGCTAAGGATAAAAATCCTGTCTGTTATACCTTTGTATCTGATTAACACCACTGTTTTCTTTCCTTGACAAAATCTTGAAATAATTTCAAAGAGAATTTTTCTCATTTTAGGGCTAAAGAAACCAAGACACAGTGTCAGCCATGACCAGGTTTGTAGTGTGTTTGCTAACACTAGGTCTCAGGTATGCATGATCGAAAACTGAAAAATTCTGGGTTAATTTCCTGCTAGAACATACCTTCAGGTTTAATACAGTGGTGGTAGTCAAACTAGATTACCACCTGTATTGATCTGCAGTAACCCATTAGAATGGACAATGCCTTATCCCTGGAGCAGGATCCCATAGCCCATTGCTGAGCCAGGCCTTAACTCTTTAGTTGCTAGATAATAGTATGTATAGAGCAGGACAGGATGGGTGGGGATGGGCTGGCCAAGGGGTTAAATGAGCAGTTTTAGAGAATTAGCTACCTATCAACCAGTATGAGAAAGTTTTCAGGGATTTACAACTAAAATACTGTCATTGAGTAAAATGCATCTATAAACATTAGGATTTTTTCTTTTAAAAATGGGCTGCTTCTCCAACTTTCTCCTTCCTAGAAGGCAAAGGGGGCCCCCCTCCCTTCATCTCAGATGAATGGACTGTAAAACAATAACTCTGCCGGAAAACTAGCTTATCTGTCTGAAAGGAATGTGTAGATGCTGGCCCCAGGAGGCAGTGGTGGGGTCTTATTTCCTTTCCACAAGTGAGGGAAGGAGCCTAGAATGGCCAGGGGATGAAACAGCTTGGAAATTTCCTTTCTCAGCAAAGTCTGGAGCATCATAGTACAAGAAGTTGACCTTCAAGTAGCCATTACAATTTACAATCACCTTAATATTTACTAAGAATTTGTACACATGTGATCTCATTTATTGCTTACAAATACCCTGTGAGATAGAAACACTTATCCCCATCTTTCAAAAGATGACACTGAGACTTGAATGGTTAAACAGCCTCAAATCACCTCCAAATGTACTGTGAAAGAGCCAAGACTAGAACTTAGAGCTGTCTTCCTCCAAAGCACAAGCTGCCAGTGAAGCCCTACAGCTGAAGTTGATTTTTGAGGGACATATGATGGGGTAGACAGGCCTCCACAGGCTGATTCACTCCTTGATCCCTGAGGCATGTACATAAGCTGTTAATTGGAGACCTGTTTTCAAAGAAACATCTAGTTTGCCATGATTCTTGAGATTTGGGAGGTAGTTGTCAAGGATGACATTACAGCTTTAATTTGACTACTGACCTGCTGTGGAAAGTCATAAAATACTGCAGTCTAGAGATATTGGAGAGAAGCTAAATGTTGGAATAATCCACAGCTGAGATCAACAGCTAGACTAGAAAAAAAGATTGTATATTCTGTTGTTTGGAGCTCATTATTGGGAGCCAAATACCTGATTAGTGGCACATTTTATTCTAGGAAACAGTTTTACTTATAATCACAAGTGTTGCTTACATGTTTTTCAATAAATGTTCCTCTCCCTTCAAAGTAATCTGCAGGGTCCTAAACCATTTTTTTAGCACTTTTAGCACTTCTCTCTACACCTTAATCAGAGAGAAAAGACAGGAAACTCCATTTTCACATCAACTGTAAACATCAGGAATGGAAAGGAAATGGGAAATAAACATGTCTGTTTTTGTTTTATTTAAAGGCAAGAACTTCTGCCCATCCAAGACAGAATCACGACCCGGCAACTAGAGAGCTTAGACATTATATACTTCATTGGTGTTTTGGTGAATTGGAACAGAAGCACTAAGTTTATGTCCCCTGGGACCTACTGAGAAAGATCTGTTGTTTGGGTGCTTAGCTCAGTCTAGGGATATAACAACAAATAACAGAGAAGGAAATAGTCCCTGTGGGAGGCAAGATGGAGTTTGCAAAAGAGCCTGAGTTTATGAGACAAGCCTCTTGGGCAACAATCAACTTCTATGCTTTATTTACCTTTAAACACACATGCCAAGTCAGAGCCTAGTAAGGAATACATAGCTTTAGCAGGTGAGTACCACAGAATCATTCAACCAGGGAGGAAATTGTAAGCACCAATCATCAAATTAAACAAAAATGTTATTTTTTTATTAATCAAACATTAACCGAATGCCATTCTGGTTGCTTTTAATTATAAGGTGTATCAGAGTTTCTTTTCCCTGCTAGTCCCTGTCAGGCAATGTCTTAGTTACCTTCTTTGTCACTGTTACAAATCATCAGACACCCACAATCTAAAGAAGGAGAGGTTTATTTTGACTCCCATTTCAGTTTATAGTCAGCTTGCTCTAAGGCAGCATAGCATGGCAGAGGGGCATGGTGAAGGAGAGCTGCTCATGGCATGGTGTCCAGGAAGAAGAAAGAGAAGGGAGAAGTGGGGGACTAGAATACAATCTTCCAGGCCACACCCCTGTGGCCTATCTCCTCCAATCAGACCCCGCCTCCTAACAGCATTTTTTTTAAATTGACGTTTTAAAACAAGGTCTCTTTATATAGATCAGGCTGGCCTTGAGCTTGCAGTGCTGGAATTACAGATGTGTGCCACCACACCTGGCTCCAACATCACATTTAGCTATAAATTCATCAGAGATCCAACCTCCCAAAAGCCCTGTCTATGACTGTATGAAGCTTTGGGGGCACATCTAAATATAAATCACAATAGACAATGACTGCCTATTATCTAACTCCTTAACCACGATTGCTATGTAGTTATAATTCACTGAAAGCCTTTCATTGGTTATTTTATTGTTGGTTTATTCAGTGTATCAATTAAGATTCTCTTTGTTGTAAGTAATACAACACTCAGACAGGTTTAAACAATAAAGTAGTCTTTTTGTTTTATATCTTTTTTATTTTTTGTACTGGGAATTGAACTCAAAACCTTGCACTTGCCAGGCATGTGCTTATGCTACTGAGATATATTCCTGGCCTATTTGTTTTTTATTGCTGCTGTACCAAGTTAACTTACAAAGTTAGAGGCTTGAAACATTATCTTATAGTTCTAAAAGGTTAGGAGTCTGAAATGCGTCATTCAGGACTAAAATCAGTATGTTGGCAGAGTTACATTCCTTCTCAAGACTAGGGAAGTGATGGTGAAGCTCTACCTCTTGTGGCACATGTGCCACTGGATCACCCCCACTGCTTTAGGGAAAATCTCACCCTTTTTCCTGTTCAGCTTCTGCAGGCGTCCCACAACCCTTGGCTCCTGGCCCTGCATCACATTAACCTCTGCTTTCACTGTTACTTCTCTGACTCTGACCCTGCTGCTTCCATTATAAGGATTGTTGTGATTATAATAGGGACACCTGGATAATCTTTCCATCTTGGAATCCTGAACTTAATCACATGTATAAAGTCCCCTTTGCCATATAAGAGAATATAGTCATAGATTTCAGGAATTAGGACATAGTTATCTTTGGCAGGCCATTATCTACCACATAGTGTTCTCGATTACCTATCTGTGAGTCCAAATTTACAGTACACTTCTAAGTTCCTTAACTCAGCAATTTAAAAAGTCATCAAGTACAACTCAGTGAAAACAAGATGTAACCAAATTAGAAAATGGGCCAAAAAACATGAACAAACGTATCTCTAGAAAATACACAAATAGCCAATAAGTACGTGAAAAGATGCTCAAAATCATAGTCATTAGGGAAATGTAAATCAAAACTATAATAAGGCAATATTTCATACTCATTTGCTGGCTAATGTAAAAAAGAAGAATAGGGGCCAGGGATTTAGCTTACCGAACAAGCACCTGCCTGGCAAGTGCGAGGATGTGAGTTCGATCTCCAGTGCCAAAAAAAAAAAAAAAAAAGAAACAAAGAATGACAAGTTTTAACAGGATGTGAAGAAATTAGAACCCTTATGTACTGCGGGTGAGAATGTCCAATAGCACAGTCACAATAGAAAGTCTTAAATTTCTTTTGAATTAAAAACATAATTATCATATAATCCAGCCATCCCACTTATTGGTATATACCTGAAAACCTGCAAGCAGAAACTTGAAAAATTATGTGTACGGCTATGCACATCACAGCTCTATTCACAATAGCTAAAAGGCAGAGCAACTCATGTGCTTATCAAAAGGTGAAGGAATAAACAAAAGTTGTACATCCATAAAAAGGAATATTATTCAGCCTTTAAAAGGAAGAAAATTTTGACACATGCTACAACATGGATGAACCCTGAAGATAATATGGAAATGAAATAAAACACAGGAGAACACAATGCTGAATTGGACTCACAATTTAATTTAAAAATTAAATTATAATTCTTATTTCTCTTTCATGAATTGGCACATTAAGAAGTGTCCTAGGTAATTGTGATGCTGAACCATGGAATTTACTTTGAAACACTCTGTCCCTATTTGTGCTAAGAACTGTCTTGGGTGCTATGTGTAGAGCAATGAACATGCTAAGACTCGTACTCTGGAAGTACTCACAGTCCATGTAGGAGAACAGATACTTAAATAATTATGACAGGACCTGGTAGTAAAGATGTGAATAGAATTCTATGAGGCTGATACTGTCTAAGACAGGAAAAATTTCAGGGGTTTTGAATACAGTGTGTAGTACTACAGGGACACTTCTGCATTGAAGAGAGAAAAAGAGAGAAACAATTTTAATAATTCAGGCTACCAAGAAAACTCAGTGTATTCTTTTTTAAAAAAAAAGGACTCCGTGAGTCTCAGAGTTGTTGGATGTATTTGCAATTAGCTTATGAGATCTCAGTTCCTATTTTCATAGTTTTAACATCTGAATGCACTGTCCTGAAAGTGATTCTAGTATTTAATAATATGTATTTTTCACGTATATTTTTATGTACATGATTACATAAACAAACCGTGTAGTAGGTGTTTTGGGATGGTTTAATATATTTTCAGAGGTAGTTTTCACCATACATAATTAAACTGTATATTTCTTTTTAAAAATTTTTATTAGTACGTTTGTAGTACATAATGATTATATTTATTGTAGGGAATTGGAACATGTACATAACACATTCAGGTTCCTTTTTCCCCTTCCTTCCACCTGTCTTTTATTTTGCCAGCATCAGATTCATTTATTTATCTAATAAGTCATTATAAAGCCAACTATCATATACACAGATTAAAAACCAGATGAATGGGCCAAAAAACATATAAAACACATAAGAAAATTATACTAAAACAAAGTACACTTTTAGTTACATTGTCTATTCTGGAAAATAACAATCTCTCTGTCTCCTTTTATTTTGCAATTTTTTATATATTGAGTTTTTCATATAAAAGAACCCATGCTCTATTTAAACTCATATGTAGGATTTACTTCACTTAACATTATGTTCTGAAGATGCACTCATTTTCATACAAATAACTCAAGTTTATCCTTCTTTACAGCAGAGTAGTACTCCTTTATGTATAAATACAGTGGCATCTTGGTTCATGAATGTAATTTGTTCCATGATTCTGGAAATAGGCACATTCATATTGGTGTGAGAAAGATGACCACATTTGTGTTTGTCACCTGATGCAGAGTTGGCAAACAAAAACGAAATTTTGCCAAATGATTCTGTTTGTGAACCAAATAGTTTGCAAACAAAAGTGTTCCTGTACCACATTTTTTTAACCCATTCATCTGTTGATGGACATATAGGCTATTTCCAAGATTTAGTAATTATGAATTGTGCTATTACAAACATATATATTGTTTGTAATAATATGCATATATTGATGTGGTATGATGTCTTTAACTCTTTTGGGAAGATACCTAGAAAGGGAATAGCTAGGTCAAATGGAATTTCTATTTTTAAATTTTTTGAGGACTCTCCATACTGATTTCTACAGTAGTTGTAGCAATTTACACTCTCACCCACAGCCTTGCCAGTATTTGTTATTGGTTGATTTCTTGATGATAGCCATTCTTACTGGATTGAGATGAAATCTCAGTGTTGTTTTAATTTGCATTTTCCAAATATCCAGTGATGTTGAACATATCTTCATGTACATATTGACTGTGTTTCTTTATCTGAGAAGGCTCTATTCATTTAAGATACCCATTTTTGAGTTGGGTCTTCAAATGGGAGAGGTTCTAATTGTTTGAGTTATTTGTATATTTTAGGTATTAGTTCTTTGTCAGAATGGTACCTGGAAAAACTTTTCCCCATTCTGTAGGTTGTCTCTTCACTCTGTTTGTGCTTTCTTTTGCTGTGCAGAAGCTTTTTAATTTGATATGACCCCAGTTGTTGATCCTTGGTATTATTTCTTGTGTAACCAGAATTTTGTTCAGAAACTCTTTGCCTCTGCCTATGTCTTCAAATGTTTTACCTATTTTGTCTTCCAGCAGGTTAAAGTGTTTCTGTTCTAATGTTTAGATTTTTGATCCATTTTGATTTTAGTTAACCTGTGTATTTCTGCCTCTCAACTAGATGTCACATACTTAACTCCACCCCATGTTAAACAACTGTCCTAGAAAGGGAGTGGCAGTTATCCAGGTAGAAGTGTAGAAAAAAGAATTCCAGGCAGAAGGACAATAATTCTTACATAATGAAATTATTAAAGAGCATGACACTTTTGGGGAACAGCCAGTCAGAAAGTCAGTAAGGTTCTCAGGAGCTGTATGGAATAGAATCACCCAAGAGGCCATCAGGTAGGTCATATGAGGTCAGGTTATTAAAGAAAATACTAATGAAGCTGGCCTTTAAATAGATAAAAGTGGAAGCTATTGAGTAGATTTAAATACATCAATCAGATGTGCATTCTAGAGAAATCATTTATTAGCCAAATTAAGACTATTCTGAAGCAATAGAGACAAGACCTCTCATTGCTCCAGGGAAGGTCAATCTCATTCAATTTTAGATATCATGGGAAACAAAGAATACAGAAATGACAAAGTCACAAAAATACGAATTATGCTAAAATTATTATGTCTAACAGATTATCCCCAAACACAATGACTACTTCTATTATCTCATTTGTAGATGCTATAAATCTGGGTAAGAGGCCCGGGCCTCATCCATCCCCAAATGAATTTTATTTCCAGACTCTATCATGTTCTAAAATCTCAAGCAAAGAATTTAATGTGTCTGAGCATCGGTTTCTAGTGATGGAGTGAAATAAGAGGTATACAATGTCTGCCGTTCTTGGGTGCCAAGCAAGTATTATTTTCTCACACTATTTAAACATAATGAACCTGTGTTCATGTGCATTCATACTGATGAACCCATACACACAATAATGTGCACTTGAATTTTGAATTGCTGCCTTGATGCCGAGGTTGGAAGAGGAATAAGTTAACCATGCCAACTCAGTACCTTCCCTTGCTTCTGTGTTGAACATCAACTCTGAAGAGAGTGCACCTTCTTCTTCAGGTATTCGTCATGAGAGTCATCTACCTACACATTCACCTCAGTGTGAAGGAGTTATACCATCATCCTATTCACCTTTCCAACAGTGCTGCACTGAAAGCTTTGACTTTCATCGTAGAATTAAAGAATGACTTTTTTCCAAGTAAAAGTCATCCATTCATTAATCTAAACCAGAAATCCTTTGGAAGAAAGAGTGACTTTCACATTCATCCTGAGAGTATACCTAAGAAGGTATTTACCCTCAAATGCTTTTGAAGTCTCTGAACTCCCCACGCCTTCTCCCACTGGACTCAGTGTTTCTGTCTAGGGCACAGAGATCTGTAACTCACAGTTACAATTCCCTAGCTGAACAACAGCAGTAACTCATGTACTGCAACAGGCTTCCTGGGTTCCTGTTAACTCTGCAGAGTCAAGTCACTGATTTGGCACTTAGAAGCTCTGCAGGGTGATTTCAGTGCATAGTGTCAGCTAAATCATTCCCTGGGCCTGAGCCAATCTCCCAAAGCTCCAGTTTTGAGACTCATCATTTGCAGGATTCTGTCAGTTACAATTCCTTGGAGATGGTATATTTTAAGAACTAGTAAAGACCTAATCTGAAAAGAAACTTTGGAGGTTTATTCATTTTATTATAATAAAAAAAATTATCCACTTATGATCATTATGTCGTAACAATGAATAATATTTGGTTGTGTTCTGATTACATCCACCTCTCCTACCAGTGGATACAGCAGGAGGAAGAGGTGAAAATACAAGGAGTTAACAGCCCTCATTCACTTTTAATTGTCCATTTTCCCTCTAAAAATGTTATCATTTTTTCCCATTAAAACATGAAAACATGGGATTTCACAGCTAAAAGTATGGTATGAAGTCATTTGTTCTATCTCCCCACCTGTGACTAGATCCAGACAGAAAATCACCCCAGTATACCTAAACAGTACTTCCTTGTGACCTATGTCGGGGTTTGATAATCGTTATTATCAGTAATATTTGCAATAGCTCTACCCTAAATCCCTCCAACTGCAATTTAATCTTCTATTTTTTAGTTTTTAATAAAAGCATGTCTTCCCACTAGGTACTTTATGGTTGCTAACTGGTCATATTCCATCCCTGTTGGTGTTCTTCACCCACAGTTCTGATTCTTTTATTTATTTTATTTTATTTTTTTATTTAAGAGGGAAAAAACACAGAAAAAAAGAAAAAAGCAAAAGAGACAAACAAACAACAATAGCAAATCCAAAACAGTAACATTATAGGTTTACAAATCAAGATGATAGGAACTTGACAATGATTGCAATACTGCGTATCGTTACCTACAAAACGGTTGCTTAGATTAACAGATGTAGACATGTAAAATTGATCTAATCATACGAGTATTAACTGTTCTTTCTCAATAACTAATACAATCAGCAGTATAGTCATTTTAGTCATCTTGCATATACATATATACAGATTTATGTCTTTTACCTTTACCCTTCCTTCTTTTCTCCTTTCCTGTTTCCCAATTACTTTTGCTCTTTGAGCAGTTTCTTGCTCTTGCACAGAATTTATTGTAGATTTTGGATCATATATACTTTTTCAGTTTCTTACCCTATGGAGACAATACAGTATTTACACATGAGAGTTTGATTTATTTCACTTATGAGTATAGTATCGAGTCGTGTCCATTTACTTATAAAAGTCTTGATGCAATCCTTCTTGATAGCTGAGTAGTACTCCATTGTAAAAAATACCACATCTTTTTTATCCATTTGCTGATTGATGGGCACTTGGGTTGTTTCCAAGATTTGGCTATTACAAATTGGGTTGCTACAAACATGGGTGCACAGATATCACTGTGGTATGATGTTTTCAATTCTTCTGGGAAAATGCCCAGAAGTGGGATAGCTGGGTTGAATGGGATCTCTAATCCTAGCTTCTTGAGGAATCACCACACTGACTTCCACAGTGGTTGCACCAGTCTACACTCCCAGCAACAGTGGAGAAGAGTTCCTTTTTCCCCACAGCCCCTCCAACATTTGTTATTGGATGATTATTTGATCTTGGCCATTGTTTCTGGACTGAGGTGGAATCTCAGCGTTGTTTTAATTTGCATTTCCCGAATGACCATTGACGTTGAACATTTTTTCATATATATCTGCCATTCGTATTTGTTTCTCTGAGAAGTGTGTATTCATCTCAGATGCCCATTTTTGGATTGGGTCTTTGAATTTTAGGGGCCAGATTTTTTTAATTCTTTATGTGTTTTAGATAGAAGTCCTTTGTGTGATGGATAATTGGCTAAGATATTTTCCCAGTTCGTGGGTTTTCTTTTCACTCTGTTGGAGATTTCCTTTGACATGCAAAATCTTTTTAGTAAGATGAGATCTCAGTTGTTGATTCTGGGAAGTGTTTCCCATGCAGTTTGATTTTTGTTCATGAACTCTCTGCCTACTCCTATGTTGTGAAGACTTTTACCTACTCTGTCTTCCAGCAGATTTATTCTCTGTTTTAATATTCAGATCTTTGATCCATTTTGACTTTATTTTAGTGTATGGTGATAGAAATGGACCTACTTTTAGTTTTTGGCATATGGAAAGCCAGTTTTTCCAGCACCACTTATTAAAGAAGCTACCTTTCTTCCAATGTATACATTTGGCCCCTTTGTCAAAGATGAGGTGGCTAAGTGTGTTTGTAGTTGTGGCTGTATCTTCTAATCTGTTCAATTGATCTTCATGTCTGTTTTGGTTCCAGTACCATGCTGATTTTATCACAGTAGTTTTGTAATATAGTTTGAAGTCAGGGATTCTGATGTCTCATGCCTTACCTTTGATGCCCAGAATTGCACTTTGCTATTCTAGGTCTCTTCTTGTTCCAGATGAATTTCAGGAATGATTTTACTAGCTCTGTGAGGTATGCCAGTGGTATTCTGATTGGGATTGCATTAAATCTGTATAACAATTTTGGAAGAATGACCATTTTCACGATGTTTGTTCTTCCTATCCCTGAACAGGGAATATCTTTCCATTGTCTGAAATCCTCTTCAATTTCCAATTTCAGAGTAATGTGATTTTCACTGTATAGGTCTTTTGCTTCCTTTGTTAGATTGATTCCTAAGTATTTCATCTTTTTCAATGCCATAGTGAAAGATGTGGTTTCTCTTATTTCTTTCTCAGTGTGTTTGTTGTTTGTGTACAAGAATGCTATTGATTGTTGAGTGTTGACCTTGTATCCAGTTACATTACTGAATTTGGTTATTACATCTAGAAGTCTTTCAATGAATTTTTGGGGGTCTTCTACGTAGAGTATCATATCATCTGCAAATAATGTTAATTTTACTTCTTCCTTTCCTATCCTTATTCCCTTTATTTCTTTCTCTTGCCTAATTGCTCTGGCTAATACTTCCTGAACTATATTGAATATGAGTGGTGATAATGGACATCCTTGTCTTGTTCCTGATTTTAGGTTGAAAGTTTTCAGTTTTCCTCCATTTAGTAAGATGTTGGCTGTTGGTTTATGATATATGGCTTTTATCAGGTTGAGGTAGAGACCATCTGTTCCGATTTTCTGTAGGGTTTTGATCATGAATGGGTGTTGGATTTTATCGAAAGGTTTTTCTGCATCTATTGAGATGATCATGTGATTCTTGTCCTTGGCCCTGTTGATATGGTGTATTACATTTATTGACTTGCATATGTTGAACCATTTCTGCATTCCTGGGATGAATCCCACTTGATCATGGTGCATAATCTTCCTGATAACTTTCTGTATTCTATTTGCCAGTATTTTATTGAAGATTTTTGCATCTATGTTCATTAGGGAGACTGGCCTGTAGTTCTCTTTTTTGGTTGGGTCTTTCTCTGGTTTTGGTATTAGGGTAATACTTATTTCCAGGAATGAGTTAGGGAGACTTGCTTCCCTTTCAATTTCATTGAAGTGTTTGAGGAGTGTTGGCATTAAGTCTTCCCTAAATTTCTTGTAGAGTTCAGCAGTGAATCCATCAGGACCTGGGCTTTTCTTTGTTGGTAAGGTTCTAAATACATTTTCAATTTCATTAACTGAAATTGGGTTATTCAGCAGTTTTACATCCTCTTGATTTAGCTTTGATAATTCATAGGTTTCTAGGAATCTGTCCATTTCTTCTATGTTATCAAATCTATGTGAGTAAAGGTTTTTGAAGTAGGTATTGATGATCTTCTGTATTTCCACAGGGTCTGTAGTGATTTCACCCATTTCATTTCTTATTGCATGACTCTGAGTTTTTTCTTTCCTCTTTTTGATAAGTTTGGCTAGGGGTTTATCAATTATATTTACTGTTTTAGATAACCAACTGTTCGATTCATTAATTCTTTGTATTGTTTTTTTAGTTTCAATTGCATTAATTTCTGCTCTGATCTTGGTAATCTCTTCCCTTCTTTGGACTTTGGACTTGACTTGTTCTTCTTTTTCTAGATGTTTGAGTTGCCTCATTAGGTTGTTTATGTGTGTTCTTTCCATTTTTCTGATGTGGGAGTTTAGTGGTATAAATTTTCCTCTGAGGCTTGCTTTCACTGTGTTCCACAGGTTCTGGTAATTTGTATTTGAATTTTTGTTTGATTTTAGATATTGTTTGATTTCTTCTTTAATTTCTTCTGTGAACCATTGATTGTTTAGGACAGTGTTGTTTAATTTTCATGTGTTTATTGGGTTTCTCTGGGGTTTTTTGTCATTAATTTCCTATTTTATTGTGCTATGTTGAGATAATACACATGGAATTATTTCAGTTCCTTTGTTTTTACTTAAGCATGGTCTGTGGACTAGTATATGATCTATTTTAGATAATGACTCATGTACAGCTGAGAAGAATGTGTATTCTGATGCTGATGGGTGGAGCACTCGGTATACATCTAGTAGGTATATTTGTTCACAAGTTTGATTCAGTTCTGTTATTTCTTTGCTGATGGTTTGTTTGGTTGATCTGTCTCTTTGTGACAGTGGGGTGTTAAGGTCCCCCTTTATAACTATATTATTGTTTATTTGGTTTTTCATGTCTATTAAGATTTGTCTCACATAGTTGGGTGCTCCCATATTTGGTGCATATACATTTATGATTATAATCTCTTCCTCTTGAAGTTTTCCCCTAGCAAGTATGTAGTGAACTTCTTTATCTCTTTTGATCATTCTCAGTTTGAAGTTCACATTGTTGGCAAACACAACAGCTATCCTTGCTTTTTTCTGGGTTCCTTTTGCATGGAGTATTGTTTTCCATCCTTTGATTTTTGGTCCATGAGTTTCCTTTTGAGTTAGATGTGTTTCTTGTACACAGCATATTGTTGGATTTTGTTTCTTAACCCACTCTGCCACTGTGTTTCTTTTTATTGCTGAGTTGAGTCCATTTACATTGGTTGATATAACTGACATGTACTGACTCATCCCTGTCATGATATTTTTCTGTTGTTGGTTTTCTACATTTTCTATTTAATTGTTTGCCTTGCTTAGTGGTTTCCTTTTGTTGTTGTTCATAAGATTGTAGTTATCTTTGTCTCTTTCTACAGTATCTTTCAGTACTCTTTGTAGTTTTGGTTTGGTGGCCATAAATTTCTTCAGTTGTTCTTTATCATGGAAGTATCTTATTTCTCCATCAATTTTTAAAGATAGTTTTGCAGGATACATCAATGTGGGTTGAAAGATGTGTTCTTTCAGGATTTGAAATACTTCACTCCAGGTTCTTCTTGACTTGAAGGTTTGTGTTGAGAAGTCTGCCATTATTCTGATAGAGATTCCTTCATAGGTGGTCAGTTTCTTTTCTCTGACAGCTTTTAGTTTTCTGTTCTTATGCTGTATTTCTGATACCCTAATTATTATATGTCTGGGTCAAAATTTATTTTGGTTATGTTTAACTGGGTTTCTGTATGCCTCACTTACCTGTATGTCAGATTCTCTTCCCATATTTGGAAAATTTTTTGCTACTATTTCTGCAAACAGTCTTTGCAGCTCATTCGTATCAACCCCTGCTTTTTTATTAACACCTATTAATCTTATCTTGTTTCTCTTGGCATCATCTCGCAGCTGTTGAATTGTTGTTTCCTGGTGCCTTGTTATTTTTAAGAGATCGTTTCTTTCATGATCGTAAGCTTCCATGCTATCTTCAAGGTCTGAGACTCTATCTTTAGCTTCATTCAAGTGGTTTTGCCAACTTTCAATGATATTTTTAATTTCCCGAATATTTTTTGAATCTGTTTCATGCGTTCTATTTGTGCCTTGTTTTGTTCAAAGTCTCCATCATTTTCTTATGTTCTTCTATTTTTTATATTGATATTCTTTAGATACACACAGCATTTCTTTCATGATTGTCATTTCATTTTTTAGCTGAGAGATTACTTCTGATCTGCTTTCCTTTATGACTTCATGGAGTTGTTTCTTTATTTCAGTTGCTATCATTTCAGAAAGTTCAGTTGTGTGATTCCCAGTGTCTTCCAATTCAATGTCTCTTGGATTTGTTCTCAATGGGCTGAGGGACTGAGACTGCCTCTTGCTCTTTCATTTTGTCATTTTCTGCTGGGACCAGTGTGACTGGGCAGGCAGCCTCCTAATGAATTTTACTGGCACACTGTGCTGGGTAGAGCTTCTATCGTCCAATATCCCCATGGGTAGCTGGGGTATAACCCCAGACTGATGTACTTTGTTGGGTTCCTCTGGGATACTGGGCTGGACAAAGTTTGTATCCTCCCTGCAGCTAGCAGGGTAACATCAATGGAGCTTGTTGCTGGGAACTAGAACCTGACTTTGTAGCATTCAGAACCTCCACAACCCGGGTGGCTAGCAGAGATTCACCCCTGGGGTGTGGCACTGGGGCCTTGTGCCCGGATGGGTGGAGTTCAGAATCTTTGGGACCCAGGTGGCTAGGCGGAGCACACCCTGGAGTGTGGCACTCCTGGGACCTTGAGTCTGGCTGTGAGGACTTTAGAGCCTCTGGAGTTGGTGGCAAGACTAGTTGTGCCCTGGCGTATGGTGCCGGGGCTTGTTCCTGGCTGGGCCAAGTTCCCAATCTGTAGGACCTGCAGTGTGGCCATACCCCTGAACAATGGAGTTGGTGCCTGTGTGTCCTAATGGGCAGAGCTCAAATTCTCCAAGACTCTGAAGTTATGCTGGCTGCTCCCTGGTGAGGGGCTTTAGGGCTCTGGGCTGGGCTGGGCTCAGTACCTCTGTGTCCTGTGAGGCTGGCTGGGCATTCCCCTGATGGATTGCACAGGGATGCTGGGCTGGGCAGAGCTCGATCCTCTGTGCAGGTAGTGAGGGCTCACTCCCAGAGTGTGGTGCCAGACCTTCCACCTTATTGGGTGGAGTTCGGAATCTCCAGGACCCAGGCAGCTAGGTGGAGTGCACCCCAAAGTGTGGCACCACTAGGACCTTGAGTTTGGCTGCGAGGAGTTCAGAGCCTCTGGAGCACAGGGCAAGCCCGGGCATGCCCCCAGCAGATGCTGCTGGGCCTTGCTCCTGTCTGGGTAGAGTTCACAACCCCTCTCATTCTTTTAATAGTCCCTCACAAGCTTCATGTGTCTGCCCTTTAACTGAATCTTTTGTGTAACAAGTTCTGCATGTCATCCTTGTCTCTCATGGATTGATTGAATGTGACCAGAAAGATGAGAAAAGATGAGTGTAAACAGAGTTTTTCACCATTTCTGCTATTTATACCATCAACATTTCAAATGATGTTTAGTGCTATTTATTGGATATATGTAGTATATGTCCACTGTATCAAGCTTTAAAAATATAGAAGAGTATAAGGAAAAAAATTAAAATATTTTATATTCTGACAACCCAGTCCCAAGGATGTGTGTGTGTCCTCATTTGGGATTATATTTTATTTGCAGTTTTGTATCTTGCTTTGTATTTCACAGGCATTTATGATTTCCCAACTCTCATAATCTATAAATCTGTGATTAATTTAAGAATACAGATCTTGGAACAATCTTATGCCAAATTCATATGCAGAATTTGACTAACAATTGAATACTCCACAGAATTCAGTTCTTTTCAAAAAATTTTAATACTCTTTATTTATCAACTGAAAATTACACAGATATGTTTAAAATATAACAAATAGCTCCTCCTTAACTGAAAGATGAAGTTTCAGTTCCTTAGCAGGCCTAAGACACATTCATTGCCTCTCATGCTTGGAACATTAGTAGTTCAGACAGGTTCTAGATAGTTGCATGCTCCTTGGTGCCTAATACTTTGATGTTTTGATTATATTGTTCCCTCTCCCTAGCCTCTCCCATCTATTTTCACCTCCCAGATCTAAGCATTCTGTTTGGTTCACATATCATCTCCATTAGGCAATTTTCCTTGAATCACCAGTTGAGGTAAGTATACCTCAACATGTACTAATGGCAGCTCATGTGTGTCTCTAACATATTTTGAAATATGTTTTTGTTTCTACTTCTGCCACTAAACCAGAAGCACCTTGAGGATGTGGACCATGTCTAACTCATCCTCCAATGTGTGGATTAGTGGCCAACATATGGTAGTTGTGCTGTGAAATAAACTGAGTAGCATTTTGTGTCTTTGATTGTGATTGATGCTTGTAATTCAAGGAGTAGTAATTGAATGAAGTATGAAATCCATAACATAAAAGAAAAGATTGGTTATAGAATATGTGCATACAAATTCCAGGACCCTGTGAGGCTGAAGTAGGAGGGTTACAATTTTGAACCGAGCTTGGGCAACTTAGCATGTTAGCAAGACCCTGTCTGAAAAATACATTGGGTATGGTTGTATACACCTATAATCTCAGCACCCTGGAGGCTGAGGCAGTAAGATCACAAGTTTGACCCTAACATGGGCAATTTAGAGAATTAGCAAGATCCTGACTCAAAATTCTAAAATTTTAAAAAAAGAACTAGGGTCACAGCTCACTGTGAAGGCCCTAAAGCTGATTTAACTGCTACTAGAACCACCAGAGGGAGAACGGATATTATTTCCTATGTACTTTATACACTATCTAGCTTTCCAGAATAGATGAATCCAGTGGAACAGAAGTTGTAAATATGATTTTAATGAAGGCAGTCTCCAGCTTACAAACAAGATGTATTTCCAACATTTGACAGTTTGCAACTCAAAACACATTCTTCCATAGACTTAGTGTAATACATTAATTCCCAGGTTCTCAATCAGCCCACAAATAAAAAGCATATTAATACTTCAGCATATCCCAGCTGCAACATTATAGTATCAGTTGGAATTCTGAGTTCTGGTTGCTGCGACCATGTAATACAGAAAGAAAGAGCAAAAGGAGAAGAAAAAGGAAGATAATTCCAAAATCACTGCTTTTTCTCTTGGGAATAGTCCTGGCTGGATTGAGGTGCACTTTAGAACATGCAAATTGCTTCTGACAAAAGCATTTACTTTCCTTTCTGTACCTGTCCCAATATGTCTGTAATGTCTTCAAGCTTGACAACTCCCTAAACTTTCTCAGCATCTTCAGTTCCCCATGGCTTCCAAATCTCTTAATTCTCCCTCACTGCCATCAAATTAATATTTCCCCACAGTAATCCAAAATTGATTTATCCTTCTATATAGCAGAGTAGTATTCCATTATGCATAGGTATAAAATTTTTTATTCATTCATCTGTTCATGGATGTATAGTCTACTTCCAAGATTTAGCTATTATGAATTGTGCCTCTATAAAACTTTTTATACAAGTATCATTGCGATATAATGTCTTTAACTCTTTTGGGAAGATACCTAGTAGAATAGCTGGGTCAATTTCTGTATTTTTGAGAAATCTCCATAACGTTTCACATAATAGTTGTGCTAGTTCACCTTCCCACCAGCAATGAAGAAATGTTTCTTTTTTACCACAGCTGTACCAGCACTTGTTATTATTTGATTTCTTGATAATGGTCCTTCTTTCTGGAGTAAGATGGAGTCTCATTGTTGTTTTAATTTGAATTTCAGCAAATATTGAACATTTTTTTCATGTATTTATTGGCCATTTGTATTTAATCTTCTAAGAAATGTCTGGTCATTTCAGCTGCCCATTTTTTGTTTAGGTCTTTGTCTTGGAAAGTCTAATATTTTTGACCTCTTCATATAAATTTGAGACATGTAGGAAAATGGATGTGCACTGAAAACATAATTTTAAGTGATATAAACCAGATATACAAGCTTAAATATCACATAGTTTTTCTCATATGAGAAATCCAAAGCACAAATAAAAGCAAAATAAAAGTGATAAAACAAAACAGGAAGCTAGATCTTTTACAAATAGGAAGAGAACCATGGGACCAAGGATGGGGTGGGTTATAAATATTTAAGGTGTGTCAAGTACATGTACCAACTACCCATATTGAATGTAATCATTATGTCATAAATGTGAACTAAAATAATAATAATAATAAATAATAATAATAATAATAGTAATAATGGAGAAGGGAATCTAGAAATAGGGTGAGGAAGGTGGTTGGGAGCATAAGGGAAAAAAAAGAATCAAGATATATTAAGTACATGTACCTACTCCTTAGAATGAATGTAAACATCATGTACTACAAATATGTACTAATAAAAATATTTTGGGGGAGGGGTACCGGGGATCAAACTCACAACCTCACGCTTGCCAGGCAGGCAATTGTGTCACTGAGCTATATCCCCGGCACCCTAAAAATATTTTTTAAAGAGCAAAATGAAAGATAGATAATAAGAAAAAAAATCTAAAACCTGGCTCATCTACTCTTATTCCAAACCTGTTCTTCTTCATGACTTCTTGAGTTCTGTGAATAGAAATAATATTCTTATTTAGTCAAGTTCAAAAACACAGCATCCTTTCTGATATGTTATTCCCTTGCTCCATGCAGCTCATCAGTCAAACATCTTGCTAATTCAATTTCCAGAGAGTCTTAGTATAACATCATTCTTGTTTAGCCTTTCATCAGTGTAAGGGATACCTTTATACTGGTAGCTGCACTTTGGGAATCAATGTATATAATTTTTCACTAAAAGAACAGAGCTTCCAGATCAAATTCATTGCCTAGCTCCTTCCTCTTCCTTTTGCTGATTGAAGACTTTTTTTTTTTCACCACCGGGGATTGAACTCACAACCTTGCACCTGAAAGACAGCCACTTAAACCACTGAGCCAAACTTCCAGCCCTGAAGACCCTTCCTAATGCTTAGCTCAATCACCTCTTCTATTCCTTCCCAACATCTGCCATGTTCTCTCAATACTTAATAGCTACTGTTATCCCATTTACTTTTCACTACAACCACGACAAGACAGATACTCTTATTCTTATTTTGGAAATTAAGAAAAATAACTTACTGGAGATAAGTGGCCTATTCAGTGACCCAGCCAGAATTTGAACTCAGGTTTGTTTGCTTCCAAAAGTCATAATCTTTTTGTTCCACAGCACATCCCAGAATAGTCTAAATACTCTATATTGTTGGTCAAAGTCTTCCATAATTTAATTCCATATTACTTTCTCATCCTCTCTCATACCATGCCTTCATATAGCCACTCTGTTACCACCAATCCAGGCTACTTTCTGCTCCCCAAACATTCCTTATATTTTACTATTTTTGTCTGTGCTGTGTATTAGGCGATGATTCCTTTCTTTGTCAAGACCCACCTCAAATGCTACTTTCTCCTTGCCTATGACCATGACTTCAAGAGTTATACCTAACATATGCTCCAGCAAGTTAATTGTTTTTGTTTCAATATTTAGATCTTTGAACCATTTTGATTTTAGTTTAGTACATGATGAGATATACGGGTCTACCTTCAATCTTCTGAATATGGATAACCAGCTTTCCCAGCACCACTTGCTAAAGGGGCTTCTCTCCATCATGTTTTTGGCCACTGTGTCCAAGATCAGATAGCTCAATGTGTCTGGAGTTGTTTCTGCATCCCTGATTCTATTCCATTGTTTCATATGTCTGTTTCTGTACGAGTCTCATGCAGTTTTTAACACTGTAGCTTTGTAACATAACTTGAAATCTGGGATGGCTTTTTATATGTATCACTTTTGTTTCTTTCTCTTGCCTGATTGCTCTGGCTAATGTTCTGAGTACCATATTGAGTGGGATGGTGATAGTGGACTTCCTTGCCTTGTTTCTGATTTTAGAGAAAAAGCTTTCAGTTTTTATCTCAATATAATGTTGGGAGTGGGTTCGTTATAAGTGGTTTTTATCAGATTGAGATACAATCCTTCTATACCTATTTTCTTCATGGTTTTAGCACTAATGGATGTATTTTCTCAAAGGTTTCTTCTATGTCAATTGAGATGAACATGTGATTTTTGTACTTGTTTTTGTTTTTTTATGTGATGTATTATATTTGTTGACTTACATTTGTTGACCCATCCTTGCACCACAGGGATGAAGCCTACTTGGTTATGATGTTGATCTTTTTGATGATTTGCTGCATTCTATTTGTCAATATCTTTTGAGGACTTCTGAATCTATGTTCATTAAAGAGATTGACCTGTAGTTTTCTTTTTTGATTGGGTCTTTGATTGGTTTTGGAATTAGGGTAATATTAGCTTCCAGGAATGAGTTTGGACATACTCCTTTTCTGTTTCACTAGTGTTTGGGGGAATATTTGTGTTATATCCTCCCTGAAGGTCTTGTAGAATTCAATGTTTCATAATGGTTCCTAATGATCTTCTGGATTTTCATGGTGTTCATTGTTATTTCACCTTTTGCATTTCTAACTGCATCGATGTTGGTCTTTTGTTTTCTTCTTTTGCTCTATTTTGTTTATTTTTTTCAATGAACCAGCTCTTCAATTCATTGATTGTGTTTTTCTAAGTTTCAGCTTTATTAATTTCAGCTGTGATCTGTATGATTTCCCTCCTTGTACTAGGCTTGTGTCTGGACTATTCTTATTCTTTTAGTTTCTTGTGGCATATCTTTAGATTATTTATTTCAGCTAGCACTGTTTTTCTAATGTAAGCATTTGCAGCAGTTAATTTCTCTCCAGGACTGTTTCCATTGATTCCCATAGGTTGTGGTGCATTGCATTGCCATTATCATTTGATTCAATGAATTATTTAATTTATTCCCTGATTTTTTTCTGTGAACCATTACTGAGTGTTCAGTATTAAATGATATAATATCCAGTAGTTCGTGAAATTTCTGTGGTTTCTTTTCTAATTGATTTCTAGTTTTGGTGCATTATGACTTGGTAGGATACATAGGATGGTTTTAATTCTTTTGCATTTATTTAAGCAGGCTATATGGACTAGTATGTGGTCTATTTTAGAGAAAATTCTGTGTACTGCTAAGAAGACTATATTTTCTTGCAGTTGGGTAGAACACACACTCTGTAGATACCTATTAAGTCCATTTGCTTGAAAGTGTGCTTCAGCCCTGATATTTCAAATAGTGTAATGTTTTTAAAGTTCATCTACATTGTAGTATCTACCCATACTTCATTTTTTTATTGCTGAAAACTTTATTTATGATGTCCTTTGAACCACAAATGTTTCAAATTTTGGTCAAGTCAACTTTATTCATTTTTTCTTTTGGTTTCTTGTCCTCCTGGTTACATATGTGTTAAACTTGCAATTCAAAATTACAAACATTTGCTCCCATTGTTTTCTTCTAAGTGTCAGCCTTTATATTTATATGTGAACCATAGCAAATTTTTACATATGTTGACAGTTAAGATTCCAAATTTAATCTTTTGTATGTGGATATCCAGTGGTCTCAGTATCATTTATTGAAAAGACTATTCTTTTTTTATGCTGAATTATTTTAGCACCCTTGGGAAAAATCAGTTATTCATAAACATAAGATGTTACTTCTGTGGATAAAAAAAGATGTGGTATTACCCACCAAGAAGCCAACTAGCCAGCCTTTCTGGTAAGCTATGCAAGCTGTGCAGGTTCCAGAAACAGAAAAGTCAGACAGCGCCTCCCGTAAGCCTATTGGTGCACAAGCTGAGAATTAAATCCCCCCTCCTCCCATAAACAACCCACTGGTTCGGAGGACGGGTTGAGTTGATAGTAACTAAAGTACATAAAGCAACTAAATGCTTGTATTGTTTGGTTGATTTTGCAGGCCTGAGACCAGTGGTCTGAGTGTCTCTTGGGAGGATGACAGTATGCAATATAGTAAATATGGGGACTTGCCTTCTGTCTTGTCTTGGAAATCCAAAATTATTCTTTCTGTTTTGCTTTGTTCTGACTCATTGTTTTGCTTCATTCAATATTCTGTTTTGATTGGTTTTATTCTGTTTTGTTTTTGGTTTGATTTTGCTATACCTGATGGAATGGACAACTATTGTGAAGGCAACAAGATGTACAAAGGTAGCTACTGCTGTTTTCCTAGTATCCTGCTTTAAAGTTCTGTACCAATTTTGCCACTTTGTTTTGATTGGCTTTGTTCTGTTTTGTTTTGTTTTGTTGGATTTTATTATCTTTAAAAGATGTGGTATTTTTATGCAATAGAGTACTTCATAACTATAAAGAAAGATAAACTTGAGACTCTTATAGGTAAATGAATGCAACTTGAGACCATACACATAGGTGAAATAAATCAGACTCACATGTGTAACCATCGCATTGTCTCCCTAGCATAAGTAGCTGAAAAAGTAAGATCCAAAATGTACAACAGATACTGTGAAATGGAAAGAAATTGTTCAAAAGGAAAGAGAAACTGGGATGGAGGAAAGGAGAAAAGAAGGAAGAGAAAAGGAAAAAAATCTGTATGTGATAGTTAAGATAGTTATATTACTAACTTCTATAGCTAATTGAAAAGAACAGTTTGTGCCTATATTGCTTGATCAATTTTTCATGCCTATATCTTGTAATATAAGCAACTACTTTGAGGATAACAATACACAATGCATTAACCATTGTTACTCTCCTACTATCTTTTGAAATTTTGTATCATTGCTTTTATTGTTTTTTCTCTTTAAAATAAAAATGTTATTTCTGGATTCTCAATTCGTTTCCACTGATCTATAGATCCATATCTATATCTTATGCCACATGACACTGTTTTGATTAATATTGTTTTGAAATAAGTTTTGAAATCAAGATGTGGGAACCCCCCAACTTTGTTCTTTTTCAAGACTACTATAACTCTTCTTGATTCTTTATATTTGCATATGAATTTTATGATTAGCTTCTGCCCTTTCCCAAAAGCAGATAGAATTCTCATAAGAATTATATTAAATTTGTTCAGTAATTTGGAGAATATTGCTATTTTAGCTGTGTTAATTCTACCAACCCATAAACATGGGATACTGGACAAATTGTTTAACATCCCCAGTGTCATCCACTTTATTTTCAAATGGAAATAATAACAGTCCTCTTGTTTCATGAAGTTGTTGCGACAACTGCAGGTAACATGTCTTCTTTTTTTTTAATTTTTAAAATTTTTTTTATTTTAAAGATAGTAAAATCCAACAGAACATAACAGAACAAAGTCAGTCAAGACAAAGCAGCAGAACTGCTACAGTACTTCAAAAAAAGATAATGTGAAAATAATAGCCATTATACTGTATCTTGTCTTCAGAATAGCTGACCATTCCAACAGGTATAGTAGAATTGAAACCAAAAACAAAACAGAATAAAACCAATAAACACAGAAGAAATAAAGGAAAATATTAATAATAATAATAACGATCAGAGTAAAGCAAAACAGAGAGAGCCATGTTGGGCCTCGAAGGCAAAACAGAAGAGAATCCCCCATACTTGCTACACTGCCTACTGTCACCTTCCAAAGAGATGCTCAGGTTGCTGACCAGAGGCCTGTAAAATCTATGAAAAAATACTAGCAAATAGTTGCTTCATGTTCCCTGGCTGCTATCAATTTAGCCAGACCTCCAAAACAGCAGGTTGCCCCCCGGGGTGGGGAGGTGTTTGTCCCTGATTCCAAGCCCGCACACCGGTGCCCTCGGGCCCAGCAGGCTGGGCCCCGGAAGGGGGCATTCTCGTTCTCCTCCAGGGGTCCCAAGAGGGGAGGCCCCGGAAGGCAGTTCAGTTGTGTCCTGGTCTGTGCCAGCACCGCTGCAGCCCGGTGGGCTGGGCCCTGGAAGTGGGCATTCTTGTTCTCCTCCAGGGGTCCCAAGAGGGGAGGCCCCCCGAAGGCAGTTCAGTTGTGTCCTGATCCGTGCCGGCGCCGCTCCGGCCCGGCGGGCTGGGCCCCAGACAACATGTCTTCTTAAACAGGAAAACATAACACAAATACAGAGTCTGCCTAAAAATGTATGCACACTTCAGGAAAAGAAAAACTTGTATAAATATTTTAGTACTAAATTTATTGAGATATCATAAAATGAATTCAAGTTACCTTTGGCCTCTACAATCATAAGAGGTGCTTAAAGTGGTAGCCAATAACTTTCAGACACTGATTAGTAAAGTAAAATGCTGCTTGGGTAAACCTGGTCAGTGATATTGCTGCACATGCATTTTCGATTTCTTCTATAAAGGCCGGCAGCGCAGTGGATTTTCAGCAATCTACAACATCCTCTAGGGTCCCCCACGTGAGGATAATACCATCTGTTGGAAAAAAACATCATACTCTTTTTCTTTTCCTCAAGTATGTATACATTTTTCGGCAAACTTTGTATAAGGAATTATATCTGGCAGAATTATGTGAAACAATATAGCCTTTTTATATGATAACTCTGAAGAGTTTCTAAAACTTTGGCTCATTCCGTGTCTTCTAAAATCACTTTTGTTTCCTCAAAGCCACATTTTCCATTTCTTCATTGCCTAAAATGTGATTGACACTATACTGGACCTCATAGCATATTGATAAAGAATATAGGTTTTAAAGCCTGACCAGCTTTCAATTCCTAGTTCTACCATTACATTTGACCTTAGACATGTTACTTGTCTCATTGAAATTTAGTTTTGTTTGCAAAATGGGGATAATAAAATCCCTACTTCATAGGGTTCTTCTGAAGATTGAGTAAATTCATTCATAGGAAGTATTTAGAATATACCCAAAACCTAGGCAAGTCTTGGTAAATGCCAACTCACATTACAGCATCATATGGAAGTACTTGAGGGTCCTATACCCAACACTATGTATAATCAAATACCCTAGCCCCTGATTTGCAATATTAGAGTGTTAGTCATTTGCTTGGATGTGGAGTACCTTCCATAGAAAAGCTAGAGTGAAATGGAAATCTCATACAATATACTGAAGACTATAATTTCCCTGGATGGATGTATAAATAAATAATTGCTTTTAAATTGCATTTGACACTGTAATATAAAGCCTATCTTAGTTGGTTAAATGGAAAAATGCCAATTGCAGGTATAGCTTTTGTGAGAAGTCAGTGTAATGATATTGCATCATTTTTTTCTCCTTAAGAGTCTGTTTCTCTCTGTTTCTAGGTTCTGCTTATTGGAAAGAACCAGAGAGAAGAGTTAGACCTGCATATGCACATACATGTTCTGCCTGTCTGCAGTTACCTCAGACATAGTCTGATCTCTGATGGTACCTGGTTTTGAAGTGGGTTGGGGTGGTTGCTGGTAAAGATAAAGCATTCTGCTTTCTGCTAGTCTTCAGCTAGCTCCTGAAGCTGTTGCAGTTAGGAGCAGACAGTGAATCAGAGCACCTAACCTTGTACCAAGAGCTTAAAAACTATAGAGCAATTTCTTTTAGAACCAGGGGGTCAAGGTGCTTGCAGGGGCCCTCAGTGGGTCATCTGGATTCTAGTTCATTCCATCTCTAGGAGGCCCAACTGTGAAAGCATTTAGAGCAAACTGATGTGTAATTCCCTTCCCTGTACTTTCTGTTGTTTAGTCCATTTCCAAACTTAAGGGAAATGGATTAAAGACACTTTCTCATTTAAATGGAGTTTAGAGGATAAAGCCCTAGATAGGAAATCTCCCCTCCACAAAATCCTCATTCCCCAGCATGGAAAATCTAAGAAACAAAAGGGCAGGGGAGAAAAAGCCAAATAGCCACAGATCCCTTGTGCTAGCCTGGCATTGCTTAGCAGAGCAATCTGGGTATTGGAAGTAGGCACAGTCTTGTGGAAGCAGTAGAGTGAGTAAACCAAAGTAAGTCAAAGGCCATAGTCTTGTAATACAACCTTTGAAAAAAGTTCAGCTGTGCTTGTGAATATTTGAGATATTCTGTTAAAATGACTTCCTGTTTGTTGCTGAAAATAACTAAAAATAATTTATGAAATCATAGGCTGTAAGGACTGCTCAGAGTCTGATATAAACCCTGAAAACAATTACATTTTTTCCTTACAGAGTTTAACATTGTGTTCACACCTCCTTGTCTTATTCCATATTCACCTCTAAAATTAGTCTTTGTTTCGTTCCTTTTCAGCAACAAGTTCTTCCATCCCCTTGTTTACAAATTAGATTTCCATTTTCCCTATTTAAATTTGTGTCCTTTGTAGTGCAGACTGAACCAAATATATGGTGGAAAACATCTGATTACATTAATTCAAGATAAGTTATTGTTATCGTTGATACGTTGTGTCAACTTGAGAAGTTTAAAAGTTTAACTGAGAGATCCAGTAGGGAGCCAGGGTTCTTACTTTGTAAATATCCTCATCCTGTGCAAAGGAGGGCAAGGTAATTTTATGAGGGGTGGGAGTGGCCTGTGTACAATATAAGGGAGGAGAAGAGGCTTGTTTTTGTCCCTTTTTTGCCCTGACTGCTTTTGCTCTAGCTGCTGCCTTGAAGTGTTGCCCCAGTGCCATGCTGCCCTGCCTTGGAGCCAGATGATTATGGACTGAGAACTTCACAGTGAGCTAAATAAATCTTTCCTTCCCTAATTTTGGGTGTCAGGTATTTTGTCTCGGCAACGAAAAAAAAGTAACCAAGACAGGTATGGATGACTAAAAATTTTTAAATGAGTTCAGGGCTTTGTATTTTAAAAGAAGATCAAGCAGGGCATGGTGGCCCACACCTGTAATCCCAGCATTTGGGAGGCTGAATCCAGAGGATTGCCACATGTTTGAGGCCATCCTGGGGTACACAGTGAGTTCAAAACCAGCTTGGACTACATAGCAAGACCCTGTCTCAACCCCCCTAAAAAAAGATCAATTTTCTCCAATTAATTTCCAATTTAGAAAAATGTAAAAGTAAATGATTTTATGACTTTGTTTTGAGTGGGAGGCCCTCTGATCACATACTCCTTTGCCCATACCTCTCTGGTTACATTTTAGTTGCAAAGTCATCCATGACACAGCATATCCTCAACCCCAAAAAGCCTACTCATTAAAGGTATACTGAGAATCAGAGCTTTGGCAGTTCTTTATTGAATCTCTGTAGTACTTCCTATGGGCTTTTCCATAAAGGAAACTTCCTGGTTTTCTATTATGCATACAAATCAGTCTGCTTGCTCTATCTTAGAGTTTGAGTAGGTGAGAAGTGAATGAGAAGAGAAGAATAAAATGGAGCTTTATTCTTGAGGTCCTCTGAACTTAATGGGGGAAGAGAGGGAAAAAGAAGAAGAAGGAGAAGGAGAAGGAGAAGGAGGAGAATGGAAGGAGAAGGAGGAGAAGAAGGAGAAGAAGAAGATGAGGAGGAAGAGGAAGAGGAGAGAGACAGAATCCTTGGCATCCATCAGCCTCAGTCATCCAAGTGGACAGTGTCTTTTTTGCTCTCTCAATTCAAAAATTATTGAAATCTTGTTGACACAGAGTTGTGCAATGAACATACGTTGCTTTAAAGCAAAGTTGTTGCAGACAATAAGCAACAGATCCCACAGTAAGGTTTCATCATTCTGGCCCATCACTGATTTGCAATTGCATGGTCCTGCTTAAACTTGAGAAACATTCTTTAAGCTTTTCCCCTTGGGGTTTCCACCTCATCATCAACCCTGCCTTCTACCCACACACAAAGACACATGATGCCGCTTTCAGGGGTGGAACACCTACTGCTAAGTGTCACCAACATTCTAAATAGTAGAACAGCTAAACAAGGCTTTAGAAAAAGGGAAAATGAATGAACTGAAAAATTCCAAAACTTACAAAGTAGGCTACTTGAAAACTTTGGGAAAAGTATTAATTCTGATTAATTCAGCTGCTTAATATCTTAAATATAAACAAGCAATGATGTGCATTGCTTATTAATAATTGCTGTATTTATCTTTTTGCTGATATGTATCCTTCTCTAACCTACCCACAACATCCACTCAAGTGATTTTCAACCATACCTGTGAATCAGAATTACCCAAGGAATATTTTTTTTAAATGTAGACGACCCAATTCTCCAAGAGTCCCTAGAGGTGAGGCACATTATTTGAATTTTTAAAACTGTTTTCCATATGATTTTTAAGGCATAACCAAGGTTAAACCTATGTCTTAGCCTAATTTGGACTAGTTCTACTTTTACAACAACTGTGGCGTATGTATTATCCTCAGTTTACAGAAAAAGAAACTAACATTTCAGTGACTGGCCAAGGTCATGCAGCTAAAAGTTTGCTGCAGTATGATTCAAAATGAGCCCATAGTTCTATAGAACATGCACTTTCTAGTTCATTACATTAATGAGCTAGCATAATTTTTTTCAGTACCCTGATAGATCCCTTTTAAACTAAGAGTCTTAAACTTACTTGGTTCTAATTTCCATTCTTTACTTGGTTTTTAATTTCATAATATTAATGTTTTCTATTCCTTTAAATCTAGCCATAATTTTCCTGGATAGAAAAGATGGAAACAACATGGGTACTGAGCAATTCCATGATCTCCCCATAGTTACCATGATTATTTTATTACATTATCAATTTCAATCCACAGGCATATGCTTTCCTTCTTTTTGCTCTGTACCTAACTAAAAGCAAAACAAAGAAGAGAGAAAAAACTAAAGCTCTTCTGAGGAAACCTGTTGGCCTTAATAATTTCTGAATGCTTACATCATTATAGATTTTGGCTTTCCTGGTTCTGTTATCACAGGTTCACTCCACCTGTTTTTGTGCTGTGTTTGGTTTTACCAGTATCCTTTCATTCATCTTTTATCCATTTATATTATAAATATTGGTACATATGTGATTATATGTATACAGACATAGCTACTTCAGTGTTTTAAATCATAAGGTACTTTTTTTCTGGAAATAACTTTGAAGAGCTTATTTGTTCCAATGGTTATGAAATATCTTATAGCTAGAGAATTTTTTCTTCAACAAACATGACAATATTCAAAATCCATAATATAAAGTAGGCACTGGCAAAACTAGTAAAACAAGAAAAGAGAACTGCCTCCTCCAACACATAGCACAAGTTAAAACTACAGTTCTAATCAACTTCACAAATTTACCGATGAGGAAATTGGTGTCCAGAAAACTAAATCAACTTGTCCAAGGTCACGCAGCATGTAGTATATCAAGAACTAAAATTCAAATTTTCTACTTTGAAGTCTAGTGTTATTCTAGCATACACAGAACAGTAAAGATGAAAGTTAGACATGTCCAGAAAGTTCTGGAGAAAATCCTGGTTATAAGACAGAATAATAATATTAACATTTAACATATTTTGATCACTTACTATAGGTAAGGTACTTTTAGCACCTTAGTGCTATCTTCCAGTTGTCTTAGAGGATCTTTGTTCAGATTAAAGTATGGTACCTGCTTCTTTTACAGTCTTTGAGTGTCTTTGGAACACCTTCAACATCTTTCCTCTTTATCTGCACTTCCTGTACCCCAATTCAGGACCACATGATCTCTTTTCTTAAATAACAACTTTAGTGATGTATAATTTATGTACTACAAAATTGAAACACTTGAATAATTTGTACACAATAATTTCTAGTATATTTATAGAGTTGTGCAGCCATCCCCATAATCTAATCTTAGATTATTTCATCATTCCAAAAGAAGCCCCAAGTCTATTATAGTAACTCCCTTCCCAAAGCCCTGATAACCAATAGTTCACTTTGTATCTACAATTTTGCTTATTATAGACTTTTTGTACAAATGGAATCATACAATGTGTGATCTTTTGTGACTAGCTTCCTTCACTTAGAATGTTTTCAAGACCTATACATGTGGTAGAATGAACCAGTGCCTCATTCTTTGTTATAACTGAATAGTGTTAAATTGTTCAGATATATCAGATTTTGTTGATTCATTTATCAGTTGGTGAACTCCTTATTATCTCTTGTTTGAATAACTGCAATAGAGTTTTGACTGGTGTTCTTAGCTTCACTATTTCTTTTGTTCTTCCTACTGCTATTAGAAATATTTATAAAAGTACTAAGTTGGCCATACTACCTCAATAGTTCTCTATTCTAAGCAGAAAATCACAAAGTTACTTGCCTCTAGAGGCAAGGTACATCATACAAATGTGTGAAAAACAATTTTGAGTCATGGGTTCAGTGGTCAGTTGAAAAGTACAAGCTCCACTTAAAGCCATTGAAATTTGAATTTTTAAAGACAAAAAACCATTATGTTCACCTAAAAATATTCTGCTTTTCTCTATGTCTCATTTACAGAAGAAAGAAACCACTTAGAAAGGCTCTTTATGATCCCTTGATCTTATCTCCCAGATTCTCTCTCATTTCTCCTCCTCTTTCTCCTTCTCATTTTTTCTTACTCCATGTTCTAGTCATATGAAACTATTGGAAAAGCTCAAATTAACCCTGTGTACTTTCTGGTCCTGGAGAATTTTTGTTCTTTCAGCTTCTCTTCCTAAAGAGCTAATTCTTAATCCTTCAAGATTCTGCTTGAATGTTACCCTTTCTATCACCCTACGTAGTATATCTCTATTTTTATACCTGCCACAAGAAAATGAAATGCCCTAGTGTAGGGAAATGGGAATGTGCAAGACAATGGTACTTTGGCTCAGACTTTGAAAGAAAGGGAATCCGGGAGGCAGTGGCTGTTGCGTCAACATAACTCTAGCACATGTGTATCTCCTGATACCCCAGTGTAAATAATTTCTGCAGCCAAGGTTGTTTGAGGGCTAGCATAAAGAACTTATCTAATCAGTATGGCTATAGAGGTTACTGGCACATAGCCACTGTTGTGTGTTTTGGTATAAATGTAGACTGCCATGAGAATTGGTGGGGTACTATCTGCTGTGAGAATGGGCTAGCTAGTGGCTAAGGACTACTGTGAGTGTACAGTGGCTGAAGGGGCTGTAAAAGTGGCTAAAGAGATGGACTATGGATGAGCAGTTGAATAAAAGATGTTCAACCCAGTCCACAGTTCTGCATATCTTCTTCAGGCTGTCTGAATCCCAAGTGAACCTCTCACATGCACCAGTATGATCTGGTGGCAAGACACCTAGATGCAAGTGTATCCCTCCCATCATACTGTGAACTCCTCCAAGGCAAGCATGCTGCTGTATCAGTGTTATACTTTTAGAAGCCTATCAATACCACTGAAACTGTTGTGATGGGTTGTTTTCCAGTCCTATAGTGCATGCATATGCAGCTGCCAATTCTATCCAGCTGCTCATGGGGCAAGGAGTTCTTCATTGTCTAATAGCTCTCAAAAGCGAGCACATTTGGCTAAGGCAAAGGATGATTTTCAAGCCTTTTTCTGGAGCAATTATTTACTGGATTTCAGGGAAGGTTTAAATAGTTGTTGGTCCACAATCATTTGAAGTTGGTATGTCTAGATCTGAAACTAGATATTGTGGCCCTGGTGTAGTTATTTCAGCATTTCATACATATTAGGATGATGCCTATATTCTAGGCCTAGGAAGTGTTGTAGGGTGGTAGAGTGGTACGAAATGAGTGTTACCTGGGACTTTGAGAAGTTTGCCATGTGAACCTCCCTCATTCCTGAACTCTTCCCCTTTTCTCTTTCTTAACACATCCCTCCTTGTCTCAGCCTACACTATTCCACCATACTTTCCCTTGTCATTTACCCCAACAGAAATATTCAGATTTTAAAACTCACTAACTTTCTCCCAGCATCCAAATTTTGTTGTCTCAGAGGGCCTACTAAGTATCAATATAGTTCTCCTTTTTCTAGTTGCTACTGATACACAGAGATCAGGGTAAGCCGTCTCAAGAGTTAAGATTTGGTCACCAAGAAGATAGAGTACTCTGACAATTCTTTACTCAAGTCTGTAGGCTTGCTTACCCCTAAAAATATTTGCAATTAAACAAACAATTTCCTAGTCATGAAAAATTCAATTTCTTCCTTAATATAATTGAGACACTACTTCTTATGAACTAGTATTTTTGCTTATTGTGCTAGCGTTACAAGGAAGTAACTCTCAACTTGTTAGATGTGTCTCAGGATGCCAAAGAATGGTGTCAAGGACAAAAGAGGTTAAGAGTAGGAAAAGTTTAATTAAGGGAAAGCCCTTGAGAGGCAGAGGGGTGTCACTGCAGCTTTTTGTCTGGTGTGTTTTTGTACAGTAAAATCATGTCACAAGTTAGCTTGGGTCAAACTATAATCAACTTATGGGATTACAAGTATATTTACTTAGCTAATATTGGTTTAATAGAAAAACAAGGTATATTATAAGGATATATAACGTGGAAAACAAAGATATGTCTGGAAGGGGTACGAGTGAGGGTCAGAGGGTTCTGGTGAACTATCTCCATGTTTACTACATTGTATCTGCATGTTTGTTATAGTATTTAGGCTTATTGGACCAGATGATGCTAGTTACCGTATAGCTCTGAGCTGTTGTTTATCTCTGGGGAAGGTGGCAGGTCTAGGCATTATGAATCCATCTTGGAGCCCAGTGTCTATCCACTCTCCTCTTAGCTACAGATCTGATTTTTCTCATCTCTAGTCTGACTCTATCTCTTTCTAACTGCCTTTCAAACTCTTCCTAATTTGGCTATCTGTATTATTAAGAAAACATTTACCATCTCCTAATTTTTGAAATTTTCTTTTTCCGCTCCCTTTTTTTCCCCAGAGGTGTGTGGGGTGGGAGGAAAAGAAGATAGTTAACCTTAGCATAGCTATATACTTCATTTTTCTGTGGCAAAAATTCCAAAAAGGATAACTTTTATTACTGAAATACAGTTTCACAAACTTTTTTTTGAGTATCTTTTGTGTGTTAGGCATTATTTTGGTTGTGACTTGTTTCAATGAAATAGTGTTATAAAGCTTCTCCAGAATGAGCCTAATCAAAGGACTTAAGATTTGATGCTGAAACCTAGGATTTTCTCTAAGAGGATACATTTTTATACAAAACCAGTTGTATTTAACACAGCCAGAAAACTTGATTATTTTGGTAACGATCTAGAGGTACTGCTCAGGAGTTCTTTGTGCAGTTTTTATTTAACCAACCAGTATGGATTAATTGCCTACTTTGTTTCAGGCATTTTACTAATAGTTTTGGATACAACAGTGTAAAAGATAGTCCTGTTTATTTTATTTATTTTTTTTTAAATTTTATTAATAATAAAAGACAAGACAGAAGAGAATCCCCCATATTTGCTACATTGCCTGCTATAAAGAGATGCTTGGGTTGCTGCCCAGAGGCCTGGCCAAATCTACAAAACAAAAGTTGGTTGATGTTCCTC
>RJWM01018937.1:0-39878 GCA_004363535.1 Dasyprocta punctata
CAAAACTTCACAAATGGTATTCACTAAAGAATCCAATTTTGCTGGCATTATTTGATTCCCAAATCATTTAGTCTTGATTTGCAGAAGGTTTGTCCAATTAATTACACATGCTTTGATGACCTACTAACCCATATAATTAAACAATTTGTTTGAAAGTTGTTGAAGCTGAAGTTAGGGAAGGTCAAGAACAATGGCTGACAATTAAAGTCTAGGGGAAAAGTTAGGCTCTGCACCCTCAGTTTCCATCATGAAGCTGTTTTCCATTGAAACCATGATGCATGAAATTTGTGGATCAGTTAACCCATTTACCAACCAATATACTGATGGGTATTTTCAAGCTCTCTTTAGCCTAATTTAAAATAATGAAGTACTAAACTGTAATAACTTCCTGACATCAGGCACTCTTGGTACTTTAATTATATACTTGCATCTCCCATTTTACATCACTCTTTCATAAGATGATCTTTATATAATCCCCCTACTCTTACATCCTCTTCTTTCTCTGAATAATTTTGTTTGAGTTCGAAGAAGATGAGCATAGCGAATGATTAAATCTCCACTCACAATTAATGGAAAAATTGGTTTAATTCACTGAATTATAATATGCCTAAAACAGCTTTAATTGGTATTATTTTCTTTCATTCAAAGGAAATGCTCTTTCAATACCTACATCTAAGGTCTTAATAAAATTCTCATTGTAACATCTGTTTCATCTTCATCCCAATTAATTCTGCTCAAATTGAAATTGTCAAGTCTGTCAGAGCATTTCTTTCTGTCCAAGTACCTCAGTGGTGGTACAAATTGTTTGCTCTTTGCATGGTGACACACCTAACCAGGAATCTGAGGACTATGTATGGAGCTGCTCCTTCAGTCTCTGTGATGAGATACATCTTATAATTTCCCTCTTTTTCCCCTAAACAAATTGATAAAATTCTTTCTGTGAAGAATTGTCTATCTTCTTATGTCACCTTTTAGTCCTACTTTAACTCCTTCACAATTATTAGAAGTAGGAACTGAGCTTTGAATCCACTCCAGACATTTGTTTCACTTCCTTCATTGAAGTGAAACAATAGGAATTCAGCAGTCCAAAAACTGGGTTTTGGTGGGGTTTAGAAAATAACATTTTGCTGTTCAGCAACACAGTCTTGGTCACTCCTGCTACACATTCAGTCTATGTGCCTCTTCCCACTCCCACAACACAGTACATCCTGTTCACTTCTACATCCATTCCATTCCCCATCTATAAGGCAATCTGTCTTACTCTGGTCTTCTCAGATGATGTGGAAGTGATGAGGTCCCATTCTTGCATGACCAACTTCCCAAGAGTGACTTTTAATAATTCTCCTGTCTCTCCAACCCCACTCATTTAACTCAGCTGTTCTGCTTCTAGGTTTCTTCCCCAAAGCATTGAAGACATCCTACCACAGTGATGTATGCATACCCATGCTTATAGAAGTGCAAATATAATAACTAAATCTTGGAAATGGCCTATATTTCTATCGACAGATGAATAGATTTTTAAAAATGTGTTATTTTTACACAGTGAAGTGCCACTCTGCCATAAAGAAGGATACAACTGAGTCATTTGTGGGAAAACAGATACACCTTGAGACCATTATATTAAATGAACTAACTCAAACCCACAAGGTTAAATATCACAAGGTTTCTCTTATATGAAAAACTCATAAGGTATGAGATAAAAGAAAGGTAATACAAAAAAAGAGAATGAAAAAATGTATTCCAATCTAGCATGGATAAGGTATCTGAAAGTGTACCTTGACAGTACAATTGTCTTACATGTTTTATAGGTTCTTTGGTCTATTGGTCTGGTTTTCTATCTGTATATGTTATAATTAATTTTATAATATCTTATAAGGGGGGAAAAAGGAATAGCAATGTCCATGCACCAATTTACCACAGTGAATGTATTTTGTACTGCATACATGTACTAATGAGAGTATAAAAAATAGACCACAACTTTTAGACTACAAACATTATGAAAGGAGGAACTTTTATTTACCACTAAATTCCCAGTGTCCAGCATACAGAGATGGTTACTAAATATTTATAAAATGAGGGAATGCAGATTCCTTATGAATTTCTGTTATCTTTTACTTCTCTTTTGTGGGTGATAACCCTGGGGAAAACATATGAACTAACTGAAATAATAATATATAATTCAAAATATGTTAGGTTACTTGAGGTTATCATAACCACTTTAAATTCCTTGTAATTTGTAAAACAAAGTTTAATTTTTGTGTTTGCCGTATGTCTAACAAAATCCAGTAGGGACTCTGCTCCTCAGAATCGCTCAGGGATTTAGAGTAATGAAGATGAAACCATTTTGTGAACCGGCTACCTGCTAAGGAGTTTATTGTTCACAAAAGAAAATAGAGCATGGGAAATTGTACTACAACAATTAATCTCATGATAAAACTATGTATTACCATTTTCTTATATGGCCAAACCAACTAGTATGATGACATTCAAACTTGAAGAGGGCATAAAAATGTAATACACTCACCATGGTCTTAAGAATTGGCACTACTGTGAGGGTAACCGTGGTCTACAGAACTAGTAAGAAAATTTCTACTCTGTTTACATATTAATTTCTGAGAAAGAGCAAAACAGTTCCATGTGATGTATTCCTGCTTAAACAATGCAGATGAATAGAAATTATCATTCTTTGCTACTAATCTTATATCCCTGTATGGTCCTTTCATTCAGGTTTATAAAGAGCATAAGAATTGAATAGAAATCTGTATCTAATGAAGGTAGACAACATGATGATAGAGCAAACCTTTTGAAAAGCAAGTTTTCTAGACAAATGGAGCAGTCAACATACTGTTCTTATCACAACAGTTCTTCTGGTATGTTTCAAAGCAGCAAAGAGATCAGTGTCTCTGGGACAGACAGTTGGCGAGAGAGACATATATGATGCTAGATAGATCAGGTAAAGTCTTGCTTGCTACTGTAGAAGTTATGGCCATTAGTCTGGGAAAATTGTGAACTGTTTGAAGGATTTTTAGCAAATTACTGGAAGGATAAAATAGTAAATTTTATTTTGTAGAAATTCAATTCGCTGATGTTTGGAAAATAGAAAGGTAGAAACAGAAAGACCAGAGAAAGGGTCAATGTAAAAATTCAAAATGTTGATGGTTTTAACTGAGATGAAACTAAAGGAGATATAAGGAAGGAGTGGGATTCTTATATATTCTAAAGATTAATCCAAATTTTTTCCTGACTATGAGCTTGTAAGAAAAGAGGTGACCCAAGACAAATCTAAATTCTGTGACCTTATTGGAGATTCTCATCACAGCTTTAAAGATGTTAGCAAAATGTGAACCTGTTTGAGAGCAAACAGATGCAAGTAGATCAATAAAATCAAGAGCTTCAGAAATGCTAAGGACCTGGAATTAAACAAACTTACTGCTTTCTTATCTCTTCAACAAGAAATACTACTTTGCTATTTGTCTTTATGGCAAATAAACATAATCATTCTTTAGCTTTCGGGTAGATTTACCTATATTTAACTCATCTTAGCCATTCCAACAGATACATTTGATTCTGAGTTTCTCATGAAATGTTTTCTTTTTATTTAAAGGCAGAGTTGGGTAATTATTAATGATTACCAACTAGAAAGGCATTATTAATGATTACCAACTAGAAATGCATACCTATGAACGATACTGAAGATCAAACAGTAATTGAAGATCAGTGCTGAAAATTTAAGATGACATATATGATGTGATCTGTAAGCTACAAGGTACTACGAAGTACTATTTTAGTACCACAATAAAATGTACAATATCAAAATTTGTGACATACAGGTAAAGTAATGCCTAGAAAGAAACTGATGCAATAAGCACAAAGAATGTGTCCGCAAGAAAAAAAAAAAAAAAACTGAACACATTTCTATTGTCTTTAGTGGTTGAATTAAGTTCAGATACAGCATTCTTCGCTGCCAAGACACATGCACGAACTGATCCTTGTGCAGCCTCCACAATACTCCACACCCTCCATAAACCTTCCACAAATGCCAGTATCTGATTAACCTGTGTTACTTTTTATTCCTGGAACACGCATCCTAATAAGCTATCCTTTATTTCAACTTCTTCTTGTTGTTTGAAATGTCTTCCCCTTTCCTCACACTCTAAAAAACCCAGCTGCCCTGACACTCCATGTCCTAAATTCTCTAATCTTTTATCATGTGTTTTTAAAACATAAATCAAAAGTTTAGAGCATTTTTCTGCAAGGTTTTATACCTTTCAATGGAATAAACATTGTATTAGTCTTAATATTCATGTTTTCTCTCTCTTGTTATATAAATTCCTTATAGGTAGTGGTAATAACTAATATCTATATTCTTTATTACATCTAATTTAAATTTTGATATGACACATGAGTTCAATAAATTTAAAAATTCAGTGATTCGGCTGATGAATATTCTAACAAATATTTGACAGCAATAGCACAAAATTGTAGCACTAATGTCATTGTGGTATTTTACGTGAAATGGTAAAATATTAACTCAGAGTAGACTGTAATCAGTTAAGAATCTATATTGTAATTCCCTCAGCAATCACTAAACAAATAAAAAAGTTCACTTAAACAGCTAACAGAAGTTTTAAAATTAAAGAATAAAATATACTCAAGTAGTTCAAGGCCCCCAGAAAAATAAGAATAGAGAAAGATTACCTAAGACAGCAGAAAAAAATAAAATCAAGTAGTAGACTTCAAAACAAAATTGTCATTATATTAAATGCAAGTGGAATAAGTAATTCAGACAAGAGTATAATATGAGATAAAAGTTGAGATGAATTATATAATCTTTGCAACACACTTCAGATGTAAAGGAAGATAAAAAGATGGAGATACGTACATGTGAACTGACGTGCTTGTGATACTATCAGAAAAATAGAGCTCAGGCAAACAGTTTTGTGAGAGATAAAACAAACATTTCTAAATTATAAAAAGATCAATTTATGAAGAAGATATTACAAATGAAAATGTATGTACCTAATAAATCAACAGGAAAATTTATTTCAAGGAAAAGTAAATGCATTCACAGTTAACAATTAAGGAATTTATCACTATTTTCTCAATAAATAATAGGCAAAAGTCAGTAAGTCTACCAAAAGTTTGGTAGACTATCAGTCTAGAGAATATTTATAAATATATAAAATAAGCTAAATATAAAAAATTTACCAAGGCACACCATATGATGGGGCATAGAATAAATTTTAAAAAAATAAATATTAAAATTATAAAGAAAATTTTCTAATCTTATTAGACAACAAATGCAAAAACCTTTGTATATTAGGACATTTTTAAAAAAGCTTCTAAAAATACACCAGTCAAAAAAAGTCATGTGGTAATCTAGAAATTATTTTAGCTGCATTAATAAAAATGCACGATATCAAAATCTGTGACATATAGGTGAAGAAGTGCTTAGAGAGAAACTGAAAACTGTAATTCAATAACCTAGAAAAAAGACAATAATGTATCTATGTATGGCAAGAATTAAAAAAAAAAACTGAACAAAATGTTGCTTTTAAGAAGATAGTAATAAAATTAAGGAACATTTGGAAAGAATAGTAGAGAAACAGGAAGGCAAGACAAATTATCAACATTCTGAATAAAGTAGGGAAGAACAATAAACAATCTTTTAGATAATAGAAGGAAAATATATGAAAATTATTTTTATGTGAAAAAAAGTTTAACAACTAGATGAGATGGAAATCCTGAAAGTCCTACCAAAAGGAATAGAGAAAGAAAATCTGAACAGCCTCACCTCTGCTTTCAATTGTGAATTAAGAGTTTAAAATCTTTCTAAAAACATGGTCAACCTAAAGGCTTCACTTTTTTAACTTTCAAATATTTGAGTAATGAATAACAGCTATTCAAAAACTTTTAAATGATAAAAGAGTACAGAACATTTTCGAAATCATTGTATGAGCTCTATATATCCCAATTCCAAAGCTTAATGAGGACATTCTAAGGGGAAAGTATGTATATACAACATGTATATATATAATATGTATGTATGAAAATATTTGTATGTAATATATATGTATGAATATATGTATGCAAACAAATAATTCTCTTGAACATAGATACAACATTGCTTAATAAAATATTTTCGAAAGATCCAGGGAGATATGTAATTAACAAGATGTATCACTGTAAATCAAGGAAGGCTTAATGTTAAAAATCATTCAATATAATTCATAGTTTTAAGGATAGAAATCATACAATCATCTCAATTGATTGAGAAAATAAGTTTACATAATCTTGTATCTATTTTAAAATATATCTTAGCAAATCAACAATAACCATGTCTTTTATCTGATAAAAGGTTTACATCCAGAGTATATTAAGAAATCAACAATACATAGAAAAACAACGCAATAAAATGGGCAAATATTTAACGCATAACTCACTAAAGATAATCTGAATGAATGGTCAATTAGTATCCAAAAATACGTTATTATCATTAACCATTAAAATAATGTAACCTAAAAGTAAAATGAGATTGAAATTGCTACCCTCTGGATGGGCTAAAATTAGACTTAAGAATATCTAATACTGGCAAGTATACGGAGTAACTTAGAAATCTCAAACATTACTTGAGAGAAAACAGAAATATTCATTAATGCAGAAACATTTGGAAGTTTAACAATTGTACATTAACCCTAGGAACCAGAAATTCTACTTTTCATATTTTCACAAGAAGAATAAAAATTTCATAGTAGTTTTATACTAAGGAGTCAAAAACTTCAAGCAAACTAAATATATACCATCATTGGAACCAATACATTTTTAAATATTATTCACCAGTGAAAAGGATCAATTTGCTGACAAGCACCACAATTCTAAATGAATCTTTCAGACAAAGCAAAACCAAACACAGTTAATTTATATTGAAGATTAAGAAGTGGTAAGACTGATCAAAGTATGATTAAAGACAGAAGAAAAATTTTTTTCTGAGTTGTATGAGTGTTACAGACCAACTGACAAAGAATCATAATGAGAATTTTTGGGATGATAGGTGTGTTCCACTTAATGATGATGGAAATACTCTATAGTAAGGTTTTTTATCTCCCATTTTTTTCCTTGGGTTCCCCACAAAGATGTAGCATTAACACTACATTCTGACAACAATAGTTATTTAACCTTCATTGTTCAGTCTGTCTAAAAACAAACCTATTTCTAAAGATAGAGAACCATGTGAAGAAACTTTATGCAGGTCTGCTTCCTTCCTAAAGACTGTAAGAATTACTTTTAATTTTTTGCTTAGGAAATTGGCAATACATCACTCACTATACCATTTGGAAGCATTATAAAATTCTAATTCTCAGTGAGCATTTTGAAAATAAGATTGTTTTAAATATTAAAAACAATAACTGATTTGCTAATGGTATCATGCAATTGAATCAACTGCTATTACAAAAATAAATTTCTGAGAGTTGAATGAATCGCAGTTCTCTTGATCCACCTTAATCAACCTAACTTTGCACTGTCTCACTACCTCTCTGTCCTCTACACGTATCTACTGGCAGTATTCCCAGGGAAAGCATTAATCTCTCCTATCTAAAATCTACACTGCCCTGAAAATCAACCAGCAGAGGGCCCAATGAGTGAATTTCCAAGTCTTCACAAAACAGCTATAAGAGCACCTCTGCTAGTGGGTTTTGTTAAACATGTAATTTGCCTCTTAAATCTGCACAGGCTGTGTAGCTGATTATTCTTATTACTTGTTAAACCTAACCACTACTTATGTTCTCTCAAACAGTTCTCCTTTCACTTGTCACATATATCCAATTATTCACAGGCATGTGTTAGCCCTGGAGTGGACAAATCCTAGAAATTTAGAAGTGAAAGCAACCTATGAGGTCATTTCTCAGAGATCTTTTAATTAGTCTCTTCCCTTGTGAGCACCTCAGCAATGCCCTTGACAATAATTGGGTAGACTCTACTTGTGGAGGAGAGATGAGCAGATACCATTGACAAGGAAGTGCATCATATTTGAACATAAACATGATGCATTTCAATTATTTGGCATCAAGATCTCTCTTCCTATAAATTCTATTCAATAATTCTTTCTGGTTTTACACGGAGTAATTTCGATTCATCTTCAGGTGAGCAGTACTTCATATTTTAGACTCTTCTTGACATTTCTTTGGACTTGGTAGCAGACTCAGTAAACAATATAATTTCCCTTTTACATATATACACAGACAATTGATTCTATTTTATTTAGAGTTATTTCTTACAGCACTAATTAAATGCTATGATTCCATTATGTCAGAATATTGATTTCCAAATATTATAGTGTAACTATTTATGGTTAGAGAGGTAAGAAGCTCCAGAATTAGGAATGGATTTGTGTTCTAACTCAATGCCTCTGACTCTTTATTGTGTTTTGAATAACCTGGGAATCTTATGAAAAAGTAGCACCTTATTCAACAACTTTGAAACAGAACCGAAAAATACGCATTTTAGCCAGCTTCCATGTTATTGGTGACATTTTTAGTAATGGAATCTAAATACAATATCTTGTATAAATTTCATTAAGTTTCAAAAATGTGGTATACTTTTTTCACATTGTTGTATTTCACATAGACATATAATTAAAGCACATACTAGCATTATCATACAAGTATGAATAAATGGTACCATTTAATGCTGCTTATTGGACAAATTAGAGAATTTCACAGTAGTTCTTTACTGCTAACAACTGTGACCTGATGTATAGATGTTGTGAAGTAGAAAAAGACTTTCTTGACTTATTTAGTGGCCAATAATTGCTCAAAACTTGTGCTGCAAATAAAGCCACCATAACATCTTCTGACCTGTTAATTAAGAGCTTGATCTCCATAACTAACTCTCTTTCTTCCCTTGTGGCCAGCACTTGCTATTCCCTTCTAAAGGACTTTTCCGTATTTTCATGAAGGTGAAAATGAATTTCTTCTCCAGGGAAACGGGTCCACATACTTGCAGAATTTTTTTCCTGTATCACAGCATACATTTTCTACAGGGAGTCAATTTCAATATGGAAGAAATAATTTTTTTCTTCTCCAGGGAAATGATCATTCATTTTTTAACAGTTGTCATCTCCTGGCTGACTTACAGAGAATATTTGCTATCTCTACAGATATACAGCATGCATTTTACTTAATTCTCCACTATTTACTAATTTGCCTTGGAACTATATACAGAGCTTTTAATGATAAGAACAATACATTAATAACAACCACTATAGCTATTTACTGAGTACATTCTTCATGCAAAATAAGGCCCCGTTTACACTGACAGGATTCTGAAAAAATAATTACAATAGATGCCACCTTGTGGATGATGAAACATCAGAGATGGGATGTAGTCTGGCTGGGGGCCATGGGAGTAGTAAGTGGTCAGGTTGGGGTTTGTAGCCAAATGACTTTGGCACCTGGATCACAATGTAACCCTGCTTGCCTTTAGAAAGATTTTCGTATTAATGCATAAAAGTTTTCTGCTGGAAAAGAAATCATAATAGTCTTTAAATTTAAGGACTCCATCATATGAGATCCAAAATACATGCAAAAGACAAAAGGATCTTTTTAAATGTGGAGTATCCTCAGGGCAATAATATGAGCTTTCATAAGATCAGAGATCATTACAAAGAATTTATGTCAAACAAAATACTTTTAAAAGCACAAAACAATTAGTCTAGCTTTTAAGCTTTTTAAAGCTCACATACTAAAAGTGGCAAAGAGTATACAACCAATTTAAAGAATCTATAATGGAGACATTAGCAGAACTAAGAGCTCCTATTTTTAGTTTAAGTTAGCACTGAGCTGGCTTATCATGTTGGTTTATTTTCCAAATGATTCTTCTAATTTCTGCTTCTTTTTTGGAGGAAAAATGGGGAAATCCTAGAAATCACTATATTACTAACATTCCTCTAATTTCTGAAAAAAATTACCTCACCTCGTTTTCACAACTCTAGCCCATCTTGATCTGTGATTTCTCTACTATTAAATGTATAAATGAGGGTAGGACAAAAGTAGGAGTGATCAGTAGAACCAAAATTTTCTTTTTTACTCAGATAAGGTGATGATGATAAAAGAAGAAATCTGCTTATATCTGTAAAATATTTGAGATGAGCAAAGCCATGATGTATAATGTACAGAAAGAAACATTTGAAACAGTGTCAAGGAATTTAAATAAAATTGATTCCTTATGTGACACAGCAAAAGTGAAAAGATTATGGTGTGTATTCTAATGAATCAAAACCTCTCAGTGTCTAAGATATTTCATCATAATGTCCCAATAGATTCTACTGTTTAAGTCACTGTTCTACAATTAATGTCTATGTTAGTAAAATTTAAAAAATAATTAAATAATAGCCACAAAAAGATGTTGCAAGTTATAAACAGTTCTTGAACGTTGAGAATTTTGAAAGTATTTAGTAAGAACATTTGTTCAGTAATATAAGATTATGTCTAATACTAAGTTTTCAAATGATGGTTCCCAGGTCATTTAAAAATTTGGGGGGGGATGCTATTTGTGACTCAGGGAAATGTGAGATAAATATCTCACATAGCATTGAAGAAGTAGTAAAAATCAGTTTCTTTAAATTTCCTCTGCTTTTCCTGAACTTGAGTTCTTTGTGAAAATTGATAGAGGGTATAATAACAACAAAAAATCCTTCCTTGGCAGCATACTTCTTTGCCCAACTGTGGCATTTATTAAAATGTGATACATACTGTATCCCATATCTAATCAAGGACATAAAAACCTGGTATGACAAGTTTTTACTAAATATCTGTATATATTTATTTAAAACAGAATTATCCATCTTAATTTTATAAGCATGATTTGGCTGCATGATTTAATTGGAAAAAATCTAAAAGATGGCTAAAAATAAATATCATACAGGAGAGTCCGCATGGAGAGGAGTTCAACCTAGACATTGAAAGTCATATCTTGGCTGAACCAACAATAAGGATTCATGACACCTTTCAGGCTTTCAGAATCTAACTCAATGACACAGATCCTCATAATCTCCTCAATACCTTCTGTATATTCAAAACCATCATCTGCCAGTGGCCTGTGGAAGTCATCACTGAAGTAGATGATAAGGTCATGTCACCAATAATGGCCCACTGGACAAGGTGAGCTTTTAAGAAAGACTTGGTAACTGACTTCTATAGTAGAGTGAGTAATACTATGTGACATTTAGGCAAAGGAAATCCAAAACAATTTACACAGGATTGATTTATCTTTAAAATGCTAAGGATTAATGTTTTCAGCTAGCTCATCTTTATTCAGAAATACACATAATCACTTTCTACCAGTGATATAAGCATATAAAGAACCAGCTAAAACAATTTTTACAATAACCTTTGCATGAGTTAGCATCGTTCTGTAAAAAGTTAATTTATTAAAGAACAGAAAGTATGCTTTCATTCAAAGAGAAGTTAAATTTGGTATAAAATGAGAAGCTACTTATTGACATAGAAATATAGACCAATAAATAGGAAAAATTTGCTTGATAAAAATGAAAGTATGTTTAAATAGATATGTAAGGCAAAAATATAATAATTTGTCTAATTGAAGTTTGAAATGTTTCCTCTTGGTTTTTGCTAAAGAGTATTTGTAACAAAGTATGTTATAATAAAACTCTAGGAGATAATTTTTATTTATTTGGAGACCAGATGAGAATAACTGAAGAGTCTTGATATTTATTTTATATACACAGTTTATATGATGTACTATCTAGTTGTGTGAAAGGTGAATAGTTACTACTTAGCATATGATGATGATAAAATTTATTTACAGTTTTCACTTATAAAATGTGCCTTCAATGTAACAGAAATTCAGAGCTAGTGGTCAAAAAAAAAAGATTCCAAAGCATAAACAAGTCTTTTAATAAATCTCTTTTTCTGAAACATAAATGTTTGTACCAGGAAGGACATTCATAATTCTCTAGTCATAGAAGATCAATGTTTTTCAAACTGCAGTATTTGACCCGTTCATCCTGCATAAAATAAATGGGATGCAGTCAGTTATTTTTAATGCCATAATTTAGAAATAGAGGACAATGAAACATAATGGAGGACACTGTATATGGAAAAATACAAATTATTTAGTAGAATCTCCATTTCATGTCACACACACACTCACACAGATATGTGTCAGACTGTTTATGTGTACCAGATCCTTATATAAAATACATGTATATCTTTGTGAACCTTGGTTAAAAAGAATAACAGTTTAAATTTGCTTCAATATTATCAAAGCCTAATGTTTACTATCAAACTGAATTTATATACTACATTTTCAATTAAAAAGTAGTCTTAAAATGCACTGACTTTCATTAACCCCACAGGCAAGTGACACTGCCTTTGCAACCACTCCAGAGGTGCTGCATGATCTAGGAAATAATGCTTAGTTCTGCTCATGTAAATATTCTAGTTTGCAGTTTAATCTAGCTTCCTTATGATTTTTCTTTTACCTTTTTATTAAATCAAGACATATTATGTAAAATTTTTATGTAATAGGAAGTATTTCAGAATCATCTTATAAATTTTTGTATTCTAGTTTAACTTAGTCAAATATTCTCAAAGAATTTTGATGTTTTGACCCACAATTATTTTAGAGAGGCTGGACATAATTACGGTACCATTTAAAAACTAGAAGATTGTGAGACCTAGATTGATTGTACAGTGGCTGAAAATATTTTGAGAAAAACAAAAGATGTTTGATCTGCGTTAAACAAGGAAAATAACTGAATCTGAGTGAACTTTTTGAGCCTTCAAACATTGGGGGTAAAGTAGTAAATAAGCAAGTAAACTAAAAATTATATATTGAGAGAAAATGATAGAAGAGAGGAGATGAAATACCTTAACACTCCTCCAGGAATAATGCTTTGGGGAAAAAGTCAAATATGCTCAGATTTGTTCTTATAAGCTGTCAAGACATCTGGTCTCTTTTACCAAGATTTCTATTCCACCTCTCTGTAGTAGAAATCAAACTCCTTCCTGCTGGTCTACAAGTGTAATCAGACCACCTTCATTTTATATAGACCTCAAGAGAGTGCTAACAACTTTTGATTGCTCGTAGCCTAGGAAGAATTCAAACCACTAATCCATTGTCTATAAGTACTTTATTCACATACCAATGCCATAAACAATCTAATTCTCTAAAAGCTGACACATAATACCTCTTATGAACGGAAGATCTTATGTTTAGTAGCAACCTGAGGAAAAATAAGTACATAAAATCAACAGGGAAGCATCCGTGCAGTTCATTGGAGATCTGAGACTGCTTATCTGGATATAATATTGGATAAATTGAGTAAATTAGCACAGTCGTGGATCAAAAGTTATAACACAGCATGTTGTGCATCACAGAGACCCTTTGGGGAAACCCTAAATCTGCACTGAGTTTATCTATCAGAGGAATAATGACCCAAAAACATTTTTCTGGAGACAGAAAAGAAACTATTTCCATTTTAGAAGAAAGGCACCTGTGGAACTAATTAGGATGAAGTATCTCATTCAAAGTATAGGCTATAATCCTGGTAAGTGAAGACAAAATTTACAAGGTTGTAGTTCAGACTGAAAAAGAACTGGACTGACAGTTGTTGGTGGTCTGTGGAATTAAAACAAGGGAATTTAGGGAGATTCAGGCTGATATTCATTGAAATAGTCATAAGAGAAAGTAATAATGTACACAAGAAAAATTTAAGTAATGCCAGTCTTTCTAACTCCAGATGTAATTAAAAAGTCTCTCAAAGTGAGAGAAGCCTGCCCAAAAGAAAAAAAAAATCATACAGATTCAGGCAGAAGTTCTGAAAAGATTGGAAGGTTTCTCTAGGAAGCAACCAAAAAGTTTGTGATAAAAGGTTTCATTAGTATTTCATGTTTAAATTTGGCAGTTTTAATTTTTTGGTATATGTATTACTTTTCTTATTTAAAATAGTACTTACAAGGAAATAATATTGTTCTTTAATTAAAGAGTGAAAATTTTTATTTCTTCCAGATGTAGAAGATGTATGGATACTGGTATACTTTCTTTGTGTAAATAAAAGCATGTCAGAAAGAATGACACTGGGCATTTTTAATCATTTAATTGTCAGCTGAATGATAATTCATGGTTTAAGAGGTACAGATAAACTATTAAAGTTCATAATATCTATGCATAATGCAGAGAATAAATATAGTGGAATCTTAGAACTACACCTAGAAATATTCAGAGATTCAGATCTAGTGGAAAATAATTTATAGGCATTTTTCTTTTATCTTTACTCATGCGAGAAAGTCTCAAGTTTTATTTAAAGTTAATCTATTTATCCATCTAGCTTAATCTATATTCTTCCCTTGACTGGGCTTCAAAGAAAGTCAATTCTCACATGCTTTCTTAGAGTTAAAAGTCTTTCAAAATGCACATTTGCTTCAATCTCTGCTTTTAGACTACTTCTGAGGCTCCCCCTCAATTTTGAAAAAAATTTGTGCCATCATCAGTGACCTTCTTGCTACCAAATCTAACACACAAGTTCTATTTATTGACTGGTCACTACCGTCTTAAATTGATTAGCATCCTCCCTCTTGCAACACTTTACAGGTGCTTAAGCCACTGAGCCAAACTCCCAGCTCTGGTTCTTTGGGGCAGGGTCGCACTCTGTAGCTCAGGCTCTAGGGCCTTCTTGATGTTGCACCTCCTCCATGTTGGATATCTTAATTTTCTGTTCTCAAGTCTATCCCTTTTCATGTGACACTGTCTTTCTGGATTGTGACAAACTCTATGATAGTTTTATTTGCCTTTCACATACTGAAAAATTCCAAATCTAAACATCTAGGGCAGATCTTTTTTTAAAACGTATTTTCTCACCACCTACTCCATATTTCTATTTGGACTTCTCATGGGTACTTCAAACAGAATGTCTCAGGAGAACTTTTCATATGTAATTTTTTCCTTTTTTTCTCTCTTTATTGGGGAGACAGACAGCTGCATGATTTTCCAAGCTAGAGCTCTGTTGCTTCTCTATTTTTTTCCTTATTTATTATATTCACTCATTTACTAGAAGGTTTCAATGCTATGACATCTCTTTTCTGTCTTCATAGACACTTTTTACCTTTTACACAAGAAGGCTAAGCCCATAGCCTTCAACCCCAGCCTTTCCACGTTGCTACTCTACACACCAATTCCATACAGAAGCCACAGTAATTCTGTTTCTCGGCCTGTCTGTCTGTCTTACATACACATGTTCTCATACAATCATGATATGTCTTACATAGAATGTAAAAAGGGATCCCTAGATACAGGCAATGGGCTTATAATAATTTAGTAGACTGTTAAGTTTTGCCACCTCATTCACTCTTACTCCCAATTCAAATCATTATTCCGGTCACTTAGAATATCATTCTGCTACTCAGTTACATCATGTTTGTATCTATGCATGGGAATGATCCTTATGAACACACACCAGTAACCTCGTAATTGCTTGGATAACTTCTATATACCACTTATATTTCAACTGACCTCCATCAATCCAGCCAAATCATGTTAACTCTCACCCATCTACTATTCCATTACAAATAATACTTTGTTGTGGCTGTTTTGTAATTCTCTTTACTCATCTCTAAAATTCAAACATTGCATCTATTTTCTTTATAATTGTATTTCTTCTTTCTGCATAGTGATTAGCACAGATTTGGAGTTAAAGCAGTATTTTCAATTACAAATGTTAGAAGTCACAGTGTATTCTAAGGAAATTTTATTCTCAGAAATTTAGAGATTTTTGACTACACTTAAAAGAATGTAACTCAAGCCAGACATGGTAGTATATGCTTGTAATACCAGAATTATCAAGAGTGAGGTAAGAGGATCGCTGTGAGTTCAAGGCCAGCCTAAACTACATAGTGAGACCCTATCTCAAAAAAATAAAAAAAAAAAAAAAGAACTTACGACATATACTTTTATTCTTCTGTTTTAGAATATAAGATGATATTAAGATATCCTTGCTCTCTTCTGATAAACTTTTCACACAGGAGACACTGTTGGATTCATCACAAATCTTCAAGGCAATTACTCAGGAACTGTTTAACTACAATAAATATGCTCACAAGTATACATCAGGGATTTACATGCTGCTTTGCAAACATAGAATAGTGCTGAGAATCAATCATTATCTTAAAACAGCTCGAAGTTTTGCTAAGTTGTGCCAGGGAAGCCCTGCATTCAAGTGACAAATTTTATTAGCAGTACATCCATTTTTGCTATATTTGTGGAGCATTGCTAAATGCTATGCTAATAGACCAATTAAAAAATCAGAGCATATGTTATGAAATTAGCTGGAAGCTATAAAAGCAACTTTTTTGGGGGAAGAAGGGTATAGATTCAAAGACATACTTTTCCGTCATCTCAATGTGCAAGAAAAAGTATCCAATGATATGGTCCTGAAATAGAACATAATTAATCCATGTCATATGTTCATCTGATTTCTATAAAGGCAGAGGAACAAAAGCGCTACATAAAACACTGTAAGTGAATACTGTGTCTTCGGAACTTCCTATTAGGTCACCTACTGTGAACTAAGAATTGAAAACAAAATGGGTTGGAAATTTAGGAGTAATAGTCAGAATTGAAAAGATACATTAGTTACAATTACTTACATGAAAGCATGCATTCTATAGTTATTGAGAATTAGAGGCTAACAGACATGCCTTATATTTTCAACCACGATAAGAATAATAGTTATTTCCTGTAGCAGCACCACTATTAAGCCTTTATAAATCATACCAGAACTGGGATATGAGAAAGACTGGGAAGAGAGTTAAATGTCAATCACTAAACAGAAGTACAGAATTAATCTAAGTTACTTAATAACACACTACTTATAACAGGTTAAAACAAAACAAAACAAAAACCAGAGCATTTCTTTGCAAAGAAAATAGAGAAAGACAACTCAATATCTGACTTTCATTGTTCCTCAGTACGAGGGCTAATTTCTTGCCTGTTCATCATAAAAAGAAAACTAATGATTATTCTGTCTAAATCTACAGGGCTTCTAGGAAAGTTTTATGTACCTCATTTTTAACTATGAAATGTATCTGATATTGAATGTATATTTGAAAAAAGCAATTAAAGTGTATGTGCTGGTGGTGGGGAGTAAAACTAAACAAACAGAGAAAACAAAACTGTCAACTCTAAGAGATTTTTTAAAATTAAAGAACAGAATAAAACTTTCTAAAAGTTTCTTAATATGATATTTAGAAAAGATTGGGAAAGAATCCACATGCATAAAATAAGAAGATTCAATTAAAACAGAGCAATCAAAGATAAAGACAGGGCTGTCAGGAAAGGGAAACAAACTTTTGAAAATGAGAATTCCATAGAATAAATGAAAACCAAATTCAAGGAAATATTACAGGAGGGTCACCATAAATTTAAAAGATAAAATAAATAAGAAAAAATATTTACTTCAAAGGTCCTAACAATAAAGTGCAATGACTGATTAACCACAGTCCAAGAATGGGAGGTTAAGGAGAAACATGCAGGGGAAAAAGGAGCAAACTAATATTAGAAGACAGTTTCCTGGCTTGAGGAATATAGCTTTTTGATTGAAAGTGTCCATCAAGTGCTCAGCAAAGATAATGAAAACAAAATCCAGAATTAGATACACCTTTGAGAAAACATCAACATCAAGATCAAAACTGAGATCACAAAGCCTTTAAAAAGGGGAATAAGTAAGTCACCAAGGAAGTAACAGGAACCAAACTGGATTGCACCAGTACTGGATGCATGAAAACAAGTGTAGCAAAAATGTAAAGTAAAGGGCAATATTTTTGACAAGATGTCTATGTAAAATGAAGCTATCAGTTGAGAATGAGGGCAGATTAAAGACAATTTGAAATAGGCAAAGAATCAGAAAGTTTACTGCCCCTGCCTCTTTTCACAGAAAGCTAATCTCCCAACCCACATATACTTAGCCCACTATCCTCAGGCCCTCAGTTGACACATTTAACTGTTAAATGTGTTAAATGTTCACTTCAAATTCCATGAAGCAAAGACAATATATATTGACAACTCATTTTGTAGAAGGAAGGATATTAATACTGACATGCTCTCCTCACCTTTTCTTATATTCTATTAAAGTTTTGACAGCCTTAAAGTTAGCGTTATATTTGCATAGATAAGTTCCAAACTTTCAAATATAATAGACATTATCATTAAAATGATGATGAAATGGTAATTCGCTGCAATCATGAGTGATATACTAGAATTGTATTTTATCCCCTATAAACCCAATAACTTTAATGCTTCTATAAGGAACATACTTTTTTATTTTTTGAGGCAAGGTCTCACCGTGTACCACAGGCTGGTTTTAAACTTGTGATAATCCTCCTGTCTTGGCCCCTTGAGTGCTGGAATTACAGGCATATGCTACCATGCCCAGTTTGGAAAATACTTCTTTTTTTTTTGCTGCACCGGGGATTGAACTCACAACCTTCTGCCTGCCTGACAGGCGCGTAAGGGGCTGAGCCAAACTCCCGGCCCTGGTTTTTGGAGGCAGGGTCGCATGGAAAATACTTTTTTTTTTTTTTTTTTTTTTTTTGCGGCACCAGGTATTGAACTCACAGCCTTGCGCCTGCCAGGGCAGGTGCTTAAGCCACTGAGCCAAACTCCCGGCCCTGGTTTTTTGAGGCAGGGTCGCACTATGTAGCTCAGGCTGGCCTTGCGCCGCGTTGTAGCCCAAGCCGGCCTGGAACTCACAACGCTTCTCCTACCTCAGCCTCCCGAGTGCTGGGATTAAAGGCGTGCGCCACCACGCCCGGCTGGAAAATACTTCTTAATACTAACTTAAAATAAATCTTTCATTTTAACCTTCTACCAAATGTTCTTACAATATTCTCAATTTTCTCCAAATTATAAATAAATCATTATTTATCATTTATAGATTCTCTATATTTCCTACATCTTCCATCCAAAGGCCCTAATTCTCTCACTGGTTCCTAAGTCCACAGCACTATTGTTATAGTGGGATGCTTGGCCATTTTGTTCATGTATGGGTCTTTTTGGTATTATTTTTACATGAACACATCTTCAGTCAATTTCTTAAAGGAAAAGGGCCAGGTAAAGGGAACAAAAAGGAAGTTCATGATGTGAAGGCACCGAAACTGTTAGTTTCACAGCAGGAAGTCACTGTATGATAGCCAGCAGTATTTTCAAAACAGTAGTTTAACATGTGTATCAAAAACACAAAACAGTTGTTAAGGGATAAAGGGAGGACACTGACAACAAATCTTTTGCTTTTCAGTGTAACTTGCAGTCATTGTTACTATTCACCAAATGTTCCCAGTTCCCACCCTATTAGAATGTGGCACAGCTGTCCTCCCTGGCCTTGTGTAAGACCCAAAAGCCCAGCAGCCAGCTGCCACTCAGCTGTGACCACTGATCAACTCCAACTGACTCTATGTGTCGCTTCCACTTGACACAAAGCAGCCCAGGTGCGGACTAATCACCTGATCTCATCCTGGACAAGGCCAGTTCCCAGAAGGAGATGGTGATCCGCTGGGTTAGCAGACCAAGTAAAGAAACTATTCATTCAAAGACATGGAAATTTTTTTTACTCATTATTTACTTTTTAATATTTTTAATTGCTTATCTCTTTCCTTCAGTTTTTCTTTTATCCAGGGAGGATGGGTTGGGCTTTTCCCCATTTTTTGGTCTTCGTTTCTTTTCATTTTTTATTTTTAACTTTTTTCTTCCTTCTTTCTTTTCTTTTTTTTAATTTTTCCTTTTAACTTTGTTCTTCCTTCTTATATTTAATTTCCTGTTTCTGTTAATTTCTTTTGTTAATTTTCTTTTAATTTTTTAACTTTGTTAATTTTCCTGTTTCTTCTTTTCTGTGAAAGTTTTATGATAGAATTAATTTCATTTTTCTCCTCCCTAAGATCTCCTATCTCACTTTTCTCTCCTCCTTCTCATTTTCCATTGATCAATTTTTCAAATTTTATTTTTTTCATTCTCCATTCCTCTACCTTTACCATAATAACTATTAAGCTTTTTGAATCTTTAGATAGCTAGTTAATTCAACATTATTACTGTTAGATACTGTTCTATTGTTAGTAGAGATAAAGTTGTTCCATTTAGTAGATGTTTACTGTGGTTTGTCTTGATGTTTATATTATAATTATAGATCTCTTTTCTATGGTTCTGGGTGGAACATTATTGGTTAATGAGATATGCCAATGTTCAGTTTGTGTTTGACACTATTATCATTACTGATTTTATTACTACAACCAAGGTAGCATAGTTGTTGCTAATTGGTTTTCTTGGGATGTCAATACTGGATTGCATTGTCATTAACAATACTGTGGCCAGTTCCTGGGAGATTTGGTACTATGACAAATATGCTGCAACCTCCCTTTCTAAATAAACAAAGATGGTTTGATCCTGGGATACAGTCAAAAGCCAACCCAGGGGGCATCTTAAAAAGTAAACTGAGATCTCTATGCTAGTAACAAAGCTTTCCACTACAATCAACATGCAAACCTTAGTACAAAAAAAAATTGGTGGGGTGGGGGACAGGAAATGAGAAGACAAGGCAATTGTATTGGGTGGTACTATGTGCCCCCAAGTCCTCATATACATTTGATGGGGTTAAGTCCGGTGCTTGCTTGTGTTTGATTTGCTGTTTAGTGCCAGGATTGGTGATGTGAGTGCTGCACCCACTCAGGGGTGGAGCTGAGATACAGTATAGAGGAGGCAGGTCTTCCTCTTGCTTGTTTCCATGCTTCTGCCTCCTCTCTCACCTGCGCACCTTGCAGCTTGCAGCCACCATGAAAGGCAGCCCCGCCATGCCATGCTGCCTTGGAGCCAACTAAGTGAGGTGTGAAACTCCCGAGAAACTGTAAGAATAACCTTTCCTTCCCTAATTTTGGGTGTCAGGTATTTTGTCTCAGCAACGAGTAAAAAGTAACTAAGACAGAATTAAAGTGCTTCCAAAACTTCCATCTCACCCAAAGCTGATCCATGGATCATTGAAGGGCAGGAAATCAAAAGTCACACAGACTAATTATTCAAAAGGATAACAAAACAGATCAATCAAGTATTGCTTAAAGAACATATAACTAAACAGGTAATAGACCTGATTAAAAAAAAATCAGTGTCTTAATAAAAAGCACTTAATAAAAAGCTGCCTGAGCTAAATAAAATGATACAAAATATAAATGACCAGCACAAAAAAGAATTTACAGCCCAGAAAAAGGTACTAAAAAATTCAAGAGATTAAAAATTTCTGTCAAAAGTATGGGCAGCAGAATATAAAGACAGAATGTCCAAATGAGAAGATGGGGCTTCTGTCAGTGACTAATTGATGGAACATACTTTAAAAACAAAAGAATATGAAAATTATATTCAGTAGCTGCTAGATGATGGAAAGACTAATCTAAAATTAATTGGAATTGTGAAAAATCAGAAAATAGTAGACATGGCATGAAAAACCACTTATTGAAATAATTACAGAAAACTTTACAAATATGGGGAAAAAGTTAACATACAAATAAATGAGGTATATAGAACCCCGACTAGCCACAATTAGAAAAGAGTGTTTCTACAACATATTATAGCAACTTGGCAAGAAAAATAAATAGACAGGATAGGTATAGGAAAATAAGAAGACAAATGATCATTACTTACATGATCCTCCATATAGAAGACCCAAGACAACTCTGCCAAAAAACTCCTAGAATTAATGAAATTCAACAGCGTAACAGGTTATAAAAATCAATGCACATAAATTAATAGCATTTCTATACACTAATAATGAACTCATTGAAAAAGAAATTAGGAAAAAAGTAACATTCTCAATAGCACTAAGAAAAAATAATATCAAAATTTCTTAGGAATATCAAAAAATGGAAAAATATCCTCTGCTCCTAGATAAGCAAAACCAAAATATTAGAATTTCCACACTTCTAACATTGATAGGCAGATTTAACACAATCCTGATGAAAATTCCAACAGAATTCTTCAAAGAACTGGAGAAAGCAATACTAAAATTCATACAGAACCAGATGATTCAAAAAATAGCAAAAGCAATTCTGGTTAATAAGATCAAAACAGAAGGCATCACAATCCTGGACTTGAAGTTATATTATAAACTTTCAGTGATTTTAAAAGCATAGTACTGACACAAAAACAGACGTGTAAATCAATGGAAGATGATTGAAGATGCAGAAATAACACCAACTACATTTAAATGTTTTATCTTTGACAAAGGGGACAAAAATATACACTCTTAGAAAAAAGCCTCATTAATAAATGACTCAGGGAAAACTGACTAACCTCATGCAGAAGACTGAATCTAGACCCACATCTCCCACTACACATTAAACTAAAACAAAATGAATCAAATCTAAATGTAAAAATAGAAATGCTTCATCTTCTAGAATCAAAATAAAGAACGCTGATGAAACATAATGGAAAGGCACCTAGCCATTCTTGGATATTACTATACCAGGGTAAAGCATTCTACAACTAAAACAATAAATACTAATCAAAAATTATTTTTCCTTTGCAGATTTATATAAAGTACTGATTTTTCAAGCTCAGTGAATCTGAAGTGAGGAACATACGTTTGTATTTTCCTCAGTATATAAAGATATGGTGATGTGAGCAGTCCTTAGATATATACAAGAAAATTGATATTACTTTTGATAACTTGTACACCAAATTTAAAATTTACTTAACCCCCAATACTGATGAGTGTTAACTATTTTTCAATAAGTGAAATAAAAATGGAGGCTAAGGGGAAGGGGCAAAAACCACAATTAAAATAGAATTAAATTTTCATTATCAGGCAAGATTAACCATCTTGAGAATTTCCGGTAAGGAGGATATAGCAGGAACCTGAGAGTTGCCCCTGGTCACCTCTCAGAGAAACTCAGTGACTCCTGAGAGCACCTGTCAGCTTTCTCTTCCCACAGACATGAGGAGGGCCATTAGGACTGAGGAAAACGGGACTTTCCAACTCAGTGAGCTTTCTGTGGTCATCACAGCCTTGCAGAGAGCACCATCCAAGAGGCAAGTTGGTTTATTTCTCATACCTAATGGACAACATCTCTGATGCTGTTTAGCCACAGAGACTTGTGTGTACCAATTTTGAGATCCAGCCTCTTTTCTTCTAAAACATGACGCTACAGATGTATTATTATTCAGTCCCAGATCTCAAAAACTGACATAATGACAGAAAATCTATTCTCAGATCTGTTCAAAATTGCTTATGCAGGTCTGTGACTGTGTTCAAATGAAATCCCTATTTTGAAGAAAAAAATACAATAGTCACTTGATCTTATGTTTTCCTTCTCATTTTGACAACAGTAAACCAAATATTTAAAATGATTACTGAAGCACTCGGGAGGCTGAGGTAGGAGGAGCGTTGTGAGTTCGAGGCCGGCTTGAGTTACAACGCGAGTGCAAGGCCGGCCTGAGCTACACAGTGCAACCCTGCCTCAAAAAACCAGGGCCGGGAGTTTGGCTCAGTGCCTTAAGCGCCTGCCCTGGCAGGCGCGAGGTTGTGAGTTCAATCCCTGGTGCCGCAAAAAAAAAAATAAATAAATAAAATAAAAATAAATAAAATAAAATGATTACTGAATAAACAATATTCAAATGTAAGTGTATATTAAAAATATCAAATCATTATTAAAAGAAAATCTCCATGTTCACCAAAAAAATGAGTCAGTCTCTATGGGCACTGATAACACTTTCTTGGTCATCTCACCCGAGTCGCAGTGTACAACGAGCTAGGCAGACTAGTGTGGCTCTACTCACATTTTTTTCTCTTCATTTTACATGTTACTAAGCATGTCACTTAAAGCCTGATTCTGAATGGAGTAAGGAAAAGATGAGTATTTGGCTTACAAAATACACACTGCCAATAAGTGAGTTCTGTTTGCTACTGTGTTACAAATCAAATTTGTCAACTATCCATGGAAAAAGTCATATAATTAATGTAGGATGTTTTAACCACACTAAGAACAACTCCTGTACAATAATAAGTTGTCCTTGAGCAAGCACTCTTCCTGTGTTAAGAACACTCAATGCCATACTTGATTGCATTTCAATGGTATTCAGTGTAAATAAGATCAACCTCAAATTTTTAGTCTTGTTCCACTCATCGTTTGGTGTCTTCTGATTTAAGTCTTCATAACTAACTATATGCTTGTGTTATGTGTTTTTCCTGCTCTTATTTTCCTTTACTCCAAATTTATTATATGTCCATTATTACTATTAGATTTTGTATGCTTCAGAAAACCACCTCAAAAACAGAGCTAAGCTAAAATACCATAAGTAATAATAAGGAAGGAAAGACAAATGAGACAGGGAAATATTAAGCAGTTGTGCCAGACACTGTGAAAGAATTTCAAGGCTGTGGCCCTGCAGCTCAAAGGTTAGCTCCTACCCCAGCAAAACAGAGTTTCTCATCCTGCACTGAGACAGAGAGGGAGAGAGGGAGAGAGGGAGATTCTGTTAGTTATTAGTGGTTTTGACCCTTTCATATTAGTGAACAACAGGAGTTGTCCAATAATAGAAGTACTGATAATTAATAAAATTGAAATTTATTTAGGAATCAAATAAAACCATGGATCGAGGCATTGTATTGAATGTTACAGGGGATGATGAGTTTTATAAAAGTTGGACAGAGTGGTGACAAGTGATGTGGAGTGATTTTGAACTAAAATTTTGGACACAATTCAATGCTAAATTTGAATCTTGGTTATGCTATGACTTTTTGGAAACACTAATAGGTTCATCAATTGATGAATGGGTAAAGAAAATGTGTATACAAACAATGGAGTCCTACTCAGTCATAAAAAGGAAAAATTTGAGCCATTTGTAGGAAAATGGATACATGCTGAAACTGTAACAGTAAGTGAAGTAAATCAGACACAGAAAGTTAAATGTCATATTTGTCTTATTTATTTATTTATTTTTTGGTACCAGGAATCAAACTCAGGACCTTGAATTTGCCATGCAGCATATTTTTCTTATATAAGAAACCCAAAATATAAATAATTTAAAAAGCAAATTAAAAGATAGATGATAGGAGACAGGGAGCTACACTATATGGATTTGGGAAGGAGATCTCAGGTTGGAGGTAGTTTGAAAAGAAGGAAGTACAATGATTAAGATATTATGTATATATGTGCCCATTCTCCAAGATGAATATAATTATGTATGGCGAATATATGCAAATCAAAGAAAAGGAGGAATACCATAGCACCTCTATCTTGGTATACTTTAAAGATTTTAACTGAGATTTTTAAAATAGAGAATTTGGTATGGGGTATGTTTTCCATGGATTTTAGTTTATTCTCATTTTGATTGTTCTTACCCTAAAATTTAAGCAAAATTCACATATGCAAGATTATAGTTCAAGTACATATGTAATAAATCCCATAAAAGTGGAATATGCAAAATATCATGGGGAAGAAAGAATCAGAAAGATCATAACCAGACACCAAGCTGTGGGGTCACTTTGAGCAAAACCTCTAATGATTTAAAGGAAAGGCCATGTAATGAGTTGGAGAACAGAGAGTAAAGACACACCAACACTCAGGGGCAAGGTTCAACTGGAACAGACTGCACATTCTGAAGGTGAAATGACAAAGGTACTGGGAAGAATCTAATAATGAGAATACTTTCTTTTGCAAAGAAGTCCACTTGCGAAAATAATATGTTTTATATGTTGACATCAATTAAGCTATGAAACTACTTTCTAGCTCTCTCCTAATAACTGGCATTTACTGTGGAATTAATGTGTACCTGAGATTGTTAGACACATAACAATGCTGATCAGCCTTATTTTCCAGAGCAGCTGAGCAGGCTTAATAAACTTTGATATTTTGATTAAAGTCACCTAACACATCACAGCATGAAGATGCTATCTGACTAACAAAGTTCATGGTCCAAAGCTAGTGATCTTTTAGTGAGATCGCTATAATTCCTTGGTTCTCTATATAATTGTCTCATAAGGGAACTTTTTAGAAGATTGTTTCAAAAAATATGATTTTGTCATTTTCATGAAAGTAAGCCCCTGTTCATAACTATTCTCTGAGAGAATCATAGTTGAACTTGCATAAATAAGATTACTTACTGGATTTATGTTCCAGGAAGAGCAGGTGGCCACCAGAGTCTCAGAGAAAAGATAGATGCCCCTCTTTTCACAGGACAACAAACAACACAGTATTTTCTGTGTTGTTCTAGTTATTGCAACGCATAATGATGCTAATAGCTCTGAAATCTCTTCTAAATTGGAAATATATCTCTGTAGCATTCCGAAGAATACACAATGTTCAATTTTACAGAAAAACACAAAGAAAACAATCTATATACAAAGAGGATAAGTGATAACCTTAAAATGTTTGGTTTTCTAGATTTTTTTACAGACTTAATTGAACTTCTTCAGTTTTCCATGGCTTGTTTGACAATCACTAAGCTGTAATCAGAAATTGAAAATAAGGTAGTTCTAAGCATTGTATCTAACCATTATCATATGTTATAAAAGCTATGGTGTGATTGTGAAGAAAGCATTTCTACGTGACAAATTAGAGGGAAAAAATAAGAGGGCACTTTGCAGTACAGGTGAAATCATCAATGGAAAACACAATCTGAAAGAACTCAACAAATGGTTATATAACATTTACTAGGGCCATTTGTCAAGTGTTTGGTTGTCTATCTTCTAGATGTATAGTGGTACCGTGCTTCTAGATCCTTTGATCACTGTAGTGAATTATGTAACTTACTCTAGCCAATGAATCCAGGATTACCAGTACAAAGTGAGTTCTTCAGACTTGCACATTTCATTGTAAGTGCAAGGGCTCCAGAGTTGTCTTTTCCAATATCCCACTGCCAGGAAGACTTTGAGTTGACACTTGCTAAACTTGAGTTCTGCAGTGAAAGGATAAATGATGAACTTTTTGTAAAACTGCAATAACCACAGTGTAACAAGAAGAATCAAAACCTTGTAGCTGTGAAATTGCTATGAGTTTTTAACTGTGACAGCAGCTTAACTTATACAAGCACTGTTCAACAAAACTAAAATGTGAGCTACATACATAATTTAAAATCTTCTAGTAGCTACTTTGAAAATTACATAAAGAAATTAAACACTAGTTACATTTCAAGTGCTCAATACCCCCATGTGGCCAGCCACTGCTGTATCACATGAGCAGGCATTGCCAATGGTGAAAACATAGTATGTAGTATCTGAGTACCACTAAGAAGCACACATACATACAGTAAGAAAAGTGGCTTACAAGTAAATGAGAGGTGAAAAGTTCTGGTTTGCTTTAGATAGCAATGGGTTATACTGATGGGTAGTGAGAAAACATGGAGTAAAGGGAGCATAGAACTTCAGGAATATAAATGTAGTTCTAATTATCCTTCACTATTCCAGTCTCTAAAAATCCAAGTGCAAAAGCCTGACATATATCTTAAAATAGAAACAGCTGGTCCTCAAGTGACTAAATAACACAAATGATGTTTTTTCTTTAAAGTTTAAAGGACATTTCTTACAAAGATAGCAGCAAAACTACTCTTCTATCGGGTCTTGAAGCTCAACTCTTTGTTATGAAATGAAGACAGAGCTTTAAATATATCAAAAGTAATTCAGAGTGAAAAAAGACAGGAACAGAATAAAAACTTGGGATTTTTAACAAGGAATGATTGTTAGTGACATTTGGAAGTACAGCTTTGGTGAATTCACAAGATAAGGGACCAAATCAAAGGAAATTCAAAGAAATCTAGTGAAGAGGAAAGTGAAGCAATGAATGAAAGAAAAATAGTAAAAGGAGTAGCAATGAATTTCTATAAAATAGCACTCCATTTTAGCTGAAAAGCCCAGGGAAACTTAATGAGAGAAAACACCCATTTGTGGGTCAGTGTAAAGCTCATAATGAAATGCAGGATTTTACCAGGAGATGAGTGGCATGAGGGCAAAAAGCAGCAAAGGACTTAGACAAGGATCAAATACCTGTCTAGAGGCTTAAAGGAATAAAATGTAAGGTACAGCTTTGGATTGACTGCCAATCAAAGGTGAAATCTTTGATCTGTTGAGAATTACATGTTTAAATAATTGGTTACCTTGAATTTGAATGAAAGGAAGCATGGGGTTTATAGATAGTTGGACATTCAGCTGAAATACAGAAAATGAGAACTTGACTGGCTAATGACATAACTTTAAAGAAATGTGTATATATTTTTCATGAAAGTAAAATGAATAAAATTGTCAGAAAAAAAGAATCAAAATCAAATCTACCATATGGAGTACAAATAGTTTTAAATATGAAAATATATAAAAAGAAATGGAAAGATTTTTCCCTTAAAATTGAACACTGTTAATTTTTAATCAACTTAGAGAATAAGTAGTGCTAATAAGGTCTAGAAATTTTTTTATTGCTACAATGCTATTTTTGCTTATGAAATTTCTAAATTTAAACCATTTGAACTTCTTGAAAAACCAAGGTCTCTAAGAGATTTACCTCTATAACTTCTTATCTATTTTTCCATGTGAATTTCGGCGTTAAGATATTTGGGAAAGTACAAATGGCACTGAAAAGAACAATAAAGGCACAGTAACATAATTCTGTAAATTTGTATAGCTAAGTGCAAAATCTATGAAATATATATTACACTCAACAAAAGTAAGATTTACAACAGATTGTCATGTAATTTTTTGAATAGGGAAAAAAATTTTGCTAAAAGTAAAGCAGAGCACAGGTCAAAGAATAAAGAGTAAGGACTTAGGAAGAATAAAAAGGATTTTTAAAAGTTCAAAAAATCTGGAGAACTGTTGATTGTTCAAATTAAAGTCCAAGATTATAAAAAGAAATGAAGGAACTTAAGCTTATTTTTTTTTATAAAGGGGGCAACAGTGAAAAGAATTTCAACTAAGACCAAAAAACTTTTAAAACCTAATTTTAAATTAACCAACTGATAAAGAAGACTTTAAAAATAGTCTACAAAATAATTATTTATAGTCTATTTCAGAAATAAAGCTAAAGAGCTTCATTTGCTTAGCATCACATCAAATTTATGACAAGAAAGGTGAGAAATTAAAGAACAAGCAGATTAACACCTTAAATGACAATTAACTCAGTAATGTCTTTTCTGCTGACAGAAGGCCAGCATCAGCAGCTCTCAATAAAAAGTACTAAATTAAATAAAGATGAAGGAAATTCTTAATTCATTCAGATGTTAAATATCTGGAAGTAATCCAACTGAAATCACTTCAGGAAATTACACTCACAAAAAGAGTTTGTGTATTGAGCATGACATCTAGTATCTCCCAGAAGAAGGTATTTCTCCGTATGTGATTTCAACTTCTGTTCCATTTCTCCTCTACTCACTTCTCTAATATCCAGGATAACAGCACATTGAACTCGGAGATGTTTTTCCTTCCCTTTCTCAGAGCCCACATTGGACATATACAGCTTTTTCAGAATGAGAGATAGGCTGGAGGCAGAATTGAGTGAAATATGTACAATATTCTTTGAAGTCACGTAAACCTGGGCTTCAATTATCCCAGTCTTATGTGTACTAGCAAGTTTAACCTTTATGAGGCCTATTTTTCTCATTCACCAAATAACTATCATACCTACCTAGCTCATGGATTTATAGTGAGAATTAGAGATAAAACTGTTGTAAAGCACTTAGTACATCTTGGCACACACAGAGTGTTCAATAAAGTAATTTCATTAAGATATGAGTCCAAAATCCACTCCACCATAAGAAGCTATGTGACCCAGTTCCAGAACCCAATACTACCTACTCCATAATGTTACATTAAGGATTAAATGAGCTAAAATGTGCAAAGTACTTAAAACAGTATCAAACAAGTAATAGATATTATAAAAATACGATCATTACTAGACTCAGAAATTCTTACCAGTCTGGGAGGATCTAGAAATAATAGTTTTAGTTCATAAACAATCAAATGTTCTATAGGAGCAACTATAAAGATCAGAAAAAGTGTCCAGATTTCATGACTCGAAAGATTAGTGGGAAAAGAGAGCAGACAGACCAGTGTTAATTCTAGGCATCACTGTTCTCTTTTAGAATCACTGTCTTTCATAGGGGTTAAATGCTTACTGTTGCATGCTGCCTACAAAAAGGATAACTCAGGTCCGACAGATGCAGTCTACAAGGATGGGAAGCTAGTCCCTCTAGAGAGATCATACATACTTCACCATGGCACATCTCGCTTCACAAATGCCTCACACTACTGTGTTCATACACTGGTTGTGATATCACAAGGTCTTACTTAGCTTTGTTGTGCTATGGTTTGTTTTTGTATTCCCTGGTTATACTCCAGAACCAAGCAGACAAAAGTTCTAACTCTGACTCTATTGTTAACCAGTTTGTGACTTGGGAAAATTAGTGTATATCTCCTTTCATTTGTAATACACCTATGAGTCAAGGTTGCTGTGAAATTTGGGAATATAGTATGCACAACGCTTACATTCAGGGGTAAGTTATTAAATACTAGCTACCCACTCTCTTTATCTGAATTATTTACTAAGTTTCACAACATCAGAATGTGTTTATTCTGCAAGTCTCTTTCTACGTAACAAGCTAGTATTCCTCAACCCTGGGATAAATATTCATGATGTCCTGGAGCTTCCATCGACTCTTATTCTTTTCTCACGCCTCATTGCATCTGGTCCTTCCAGTACAATCTCTCTTTTGCTGCTCTTGGGCTAGGGAAGTATGTTATCAAGCAAGGTGACCAAATAAATAAAATGGATTCTATGTTTTCTCATCCTTCATATTTGATAATTGTATTATACAAGTAGCTCAAAAAAATCTGTTTTTAAAATTCAAGTTGCCACATCATTCTTTGCATGGGTTACCCAAAATCATTTTTTTTTTTCATTTTCTAGCAAACTCCTCTGATTTTCTGCTACTAGTTTTTATATACACCCAACACATTGTCATCACTTCAGGATGTCACATGTGCCACCTTATGCTTTGAACTTTTCTCTCTACTTCTCATGAAAAACATAAACATAGTCTTCCACATCAGATAAGATGTCACCACCTATGATATCCTCTCCCTCTCACATCTGTCTCAGATTTGCCTGGCTCCAGAATTTCCATAGTTCTATTACTGTAAGAGATTTGACCACACTGTATAATAATCTGTTAAATGTTTTTCTGACCCACTCAGTTATGTAATTGAGGAGATACGTATCTGCTTTTACATATATATTTTGTCAGTTGTTGAAGTAGTTTAAACACAATTGCAATAAAAATTTGAAGGGAGGATATGTACTCATCACTTGATATTGACATAATTATTTTATCTGGAACACCACATGTAATCAATGATTGAATGTAATATTAATTTGCAGAAATCAGTAACTTCCATATGTGAACACAACAACTAGCAACACAGAATAAGAAGACACTTTATATAGCAACAAAATATCAACTATCGAGAAATAAATTAATACAAATGTGGAAGTTCTATATGAAAATACAATGTTAAGGCCTGAAAGAGAAGGAAGACTAGAACAAATACAAACCATGCTCTTGTCCAGAAAAATACAAAGTAATTTTTATTATTCTCTAAGTTATTCCATCTAATATGATTGCAATGAAAATATTCAGAAAAATATTTTAAAACTACACAGGCTATCTTAAAGACCATATGGAATGGCAACACAAACAAAAAGACTAATGAAAAATAAATAATAATGGAGAAATGTCTCTATCAGATACTAAAATATATTACAAGACTCATAATTAAAAGGTAGATGTCCTGGAGGAAAAGGAGACAGGGAGAAGAGCAGCATAAAATACCTATAAATAAATCACAATAATAAAACTTAGCAAATGATAAGTAGCATATAAATTAAAAAAGACTTTTCTAGTCAGAGAATAAAATATGTAACATGGATGGTACTAGGATTGTCTAGATAACCATATAAACATAAAAGTTGAATACAGTCTTACACTTTATAATGAAATTAATTTCCAGTAAATTAAGAATTTAAATGCTAAATAAATTTATTCAGTGAAAACAGTGGAGAATTTCAAAACATAGTTTAAAATGGTAAATGATTTTCTGAATTACACAAAGCTCAGAAATAAGTAAATAAGAAGAGAAAATTTTCTACATAGAATCAAAGGTAGAAAACAATCCATGAGTAAAATCAAAGTAAGAGATAAACGAAGAAAATATTTCCCATTCATATATGAAATCCATACAAATATATGCATATATGCATATATACATTTATAATATATCAAATTAATGATGCATTTATGCTACTCTCTCTATATGCATACCAACATATATTTACAGTAAATGAAGTTATATAATGATGTGCATATATAAATACTTATTTCTATGTGTAACAGAAATAAATCATTGTACAATCTATAACACACTAGGAAAACAATGAGCAAAGCATATGAACTCTTTATCAAAAGAAAAAAATATCAACAGCATATGGCTCTTGTGCTTAAAAAAAGAAATCACATTTAATTCCTATTAGCAGACACGCAAAGTCAAATAAAAATTAAATTTTTTCACTTATCGATTTGGTAAAAATAAACCTGCCCAGTAACACACTGAATTTGTGTCCTTGCCTATAAAATGACATGCAGACCTAGCTGATAGAAGTGTAATCAGTGAGGGCAGTTCAGCAAAGTCTTGAAAAATTAAAAAAATTCCACTTACCTAACATTTCTAAATATTATGTTTCCATGTATGCAAAAGTAGGCATGTATAAGAATATATATTGTGGTGCTATCTTTCTTACAGACTAATGAACACAGTTTAATTGTCCACCACTATGGAGTAGAATAAACAAAATATGTTACATACATATTAGAGAACTATGTAAAGGTTTAAAAATAAGACAATACTGTATTATGAATGTGCAAATGATGGCTGCATAGAGGGAAGGGTACTTGCAGAAACAGTGTGCCAAATAATTAAATGTGTACTAAGGAACTGACTGCATGTTTTGAACAATTACATACATATAAATGTACAGATATTTAGGAATACATGTGTAGAATATGAAAGGATACAAATGCAATGTATCAGGACAGGCAAAGAATTGCTAAATAATAGGGAACACAAAGTAACTGTGTTTTTGAAATAAATTTGTTCAAAATGCTGCAACTTCAGTTGTAGAGATAAAATTAGGCTGCCACTGAGAATAAAAAAAAAGTCCATGGGGGGCAATCAAATATTGTTCTTGAGATGAAGTGTTTGTTTTGTTTGGATTGTTTTTTGTAAAATGGATATGGTGAGAGTTACATTTTTATTAGTACAGATGGTCAAAAATTGCAAAATTTGTCCTTATCCCTCAATTGTCTCTTTTTATCAGTCTCTTGTTGTTCAGAGACAGGATATCTGGCCTCTACATAGGCCCACATGATGCTGCCACTGGCCACATCACAGACGTTACTGGGCAGTTCAGAGTTCTCTGCTGTGATCTGTAACATGCAGGGTAGGGGATCTACCCTGCAGTGTGAGGGATCTTCTTCACAGAATCAAAGTCAGCGATGATGCCAAAAGTCATGCCAATCTCAGTCTCGGCATATTGTCTTCTAAATGACCCAAAGAGCTCATCTGCTTCATGAGGTACATTAGTCCTTGTCAGAGGTTCCAAAAGTTCCTTGACAAATGGCATGAAGTCCTGGTTGGTGCTGAGCAGCATGGAACATTTGAATGGACCAACAGCAGGGGAACTGAAGAATTTTCTTTGTTCATTTCCTTGCATACATAGAATGTATGTTCACAGTACACATGATCTAGTCCAGCCAAGGGAGGTTCAATTACACTTGGAACAACTCCTACATACAGTTTTTAGGGAAACTCTTCCCACTGATCATGCTTTTTGTTAACTGAAATGTTTTTACTTCTGTTTCAATGGCGAATTACCCTTTCCCATTCAGAAGTGTCTCCAGATTTGTAGTGTAACATTCATCACAAATGGCAAGGTTCAGTTTGAACACAGTAAAGGAGCATTGGGTAAGGAGTAGAAGATGGATGAAAAGTCAGTGAACGAGATGATATTATTTTACTGTATGACCTGTGATACTTTTGAATTTTGTACAATGTAGATATATGATTTACAGAAAATAAATTTTAAAACTTCTTTTAAAGTTCAAAATAGAACAAGAAAATTTCTTCTTTCCAATTCTTTTCTATCTCTTCTCTTAGAAGTGTACTCTTGTTACTTTCTTCCTTTGCTTCTTTCCTAGTATCTCCAAAAGTAATTTTCTCTGTCCATTTAAATATCGTAAATCCCTTCAATTACTCATTTTGCTTTCAATCCACACTCAGTTTTTATTCCCTAAGTTAAAAACATTTTAGATACTTCTGCCATAAATTGTTAGATTCCAAGAACACAATGCTGAATAGGATTTATATTGAATCTGTCATTACTCCCTCATGAAGCTTACAATCAAACATTAATGGAACAGTCTGATGTTTCAAAGTATGAAATATACAAGAAAAAACAGATATTATAGATCAGGCCCCTTATCTTTATATCAAATGCTCATGAAGTAGTCTCCAGAAAAAGCAGCTTTTATCATAAACCAGAATGGTAAATATGAAAGGATGGAAAAATAAGAATTAATTCCATTTGAGGATAACAATATGAATACATACTTAGATAGGAAAGACAGTTCATTATTCTTTTTTTAAAAAGTTTAACAAAGGCTTATTAGGTTTGTCATAAGTAACCACAGTGTCACTTGCCTGTAAACTTAGCTCCTTGCAAGTTCAAGACCAACCTGGGCAATTTAATGAGATTCTAACTTAAAATAAAATTTTTGTAGAAGGCCTAAGAATGTATCTCAGAGGTAGAGTGCTTGCTAACAAGCTTGGCCCCCTGAATTCAATCCCTTTATTACCCAAAGATGTTTGAAGATAGACTAAAGAGATGAACATAGATTAGAAAATAATGATAGCAATTCCATACAAAGATGATAATGATAGAGATTTGAAAATACAGAAAAAATGGAAGAGAGTCAAAGGTTTTGAGGAGTCTGAAGACATGAGACTTATTACTAACTGATGAATTTTTGGAAAGTAGAAATGAAAAGTAGTTAATTATTTCTAATTTCTCTGCCAAAACAACTTGGTTAGGTGATATAATTCACTGAGACAAGAAACATGGAAGAAAGATTCAAATTAGAAAGGTAGTCAATGAATTTTCCATTTTCTACAATGAGTTTGGGGTTTCTGAGTGAGATTCCAGTGGACCTGTCCAATAAAGACTCCGATATGCTGGTTTGCAGTTCACGGAGATTAATCTAAACTGAAGGTAAAGATGAGAGAGTCATAAGTATAAAAATTAAAATTTAAGTCATGGAAGTGGATGTGATTGCTTCAGGAAAGTGTATAGAGGGAGACGAAAAGAAGATTTAATGGAATGTCATAAAAAGAGTTACAATTTATGAGGTAGGAGAGGCTAAAACACAGAAGACAGAAAGGGAAAATATTTCAATAAGAAGTGAATAGTATGTGCATCTCAAACATAGTTGAATGATGAATATGACAGACACTGAAATTAGTCTATTACATTCAGACCAAATAATTCACTGGTTAGTGATATGTGCAGAACTGATGCTGCATTGAGTAAGGTGTGAGAATGATGAGAAACAGAGAACAGAGAGGAAGAGAAATTTTGTAAGAATGTTTCCAAGGATGGGGGAGATGTTAATAGCAACAATCTGTAAACATTTATAATGGATGTCTGCATTTGTATGTTCTTTTCTCCACTAATTAAAGGCTACATAGAATTCTGGGGGTTTTTTTGTTTTGTTTTGTTTTTTTTCTGCAGCACCCGGGATCAAACTCATGACCTCACACCTGCCAGACAGGTGCTTAAGCCACTGAGATAAACTCTCAGCCCTTACATAACATTCTTATTCTAACTTTTGCTTTCCCTTTTCATTACTTTACTCGCAGATAACAAGAAGCCAATGATGGAAGAGATAAAGAGTATATACAAATAATTAAATAGCAGTGTGTATATACCACTCTGAAATAGATCAAATGTCATAAATCCATAAATATAAATTAGCATTATGTTATGAGAGCACAACAATATGATTAACAAAAATGATTACGTTAAAAATATATTATTGTCAAGTGGCTGATCCAATGCTTAAAAATACATGAATAGAATGGTAATAAGTCAGAGAGAGAAAGAGAGAGACACACAGAAAGAGACAGAGAGAGAAGTGAGACAGAGCAAGAGCAAGTGTGAGAGAGGGAGTACTTGTATGCAAATAGAATGAGCCTTTTGAATTCTTAACATAATTCTTTGAAACTAACAACATTAAGAGGTAAAGAATTTGTATGTTACATTGTTATCAAAGTTTTAGAGCAGGTCTTAAACTAAGTTCTTTATGAGTTCAAAAATTGTGTTCTTCTGATAGCTTTCTAAAAGTTACTGATGTCAGGCGAATGAGAAGTGGCATTTGTTGCAGAAAGTGTAAACAATGTTCTAAAGATCATACATAAAGCTAAAAGGTAAACAGAGATCTTGAATGTGCTGTTGAGGAGTTTGAACGGTTTTCACTAGGCAATAAGAAACCAGTAAGTGTTACTTTGGGGGAAGGTAATTTAAGAGGCTTACATTATAAAAAAAATTACTTGGCATCTATATCAAAATAAAAATGACTACAAATGAAAAGAACAATTGGAAGTTGCTTTCAATGTCTGCCTAAAAGGTCAGAGGATGTGTGTTAGTCCATATTCTGTTGCTAATAATATATAATTCATAAGACTGGATAGGTTATGAAGAAAAGTTTTTATGGGCTCATAGCTCTCATTCAGTGTTGATATAATGTATCTGGTGATGGCCTTCTTGCTGGCAAAGTTTCAGGCAGCAGATGACATCAGCTGGCAATAAGGAATATACACAGGTATGCAAATGTATCTTCTTGTCTCCCTTCCTGTACTGTAACACTGTCTTCTTCATTCTTGGGGTATAAAATCTGATGACTGTATTGACTTTTAACCATCTTGCAAAGACTCAACCTCCAAATAGCATAGTCAGATTCAGTTCCTACCATCTTTGTACATGTCAACAGAACTGAAAACCTATACGAATTTCGGGGATCAAAATATTCCAACCACAGCAAATACAATTGTCATGAAATGACACAAAGAGTTCTGGAAGAGGAATACATTGCTGGAGGATGATAAATTCTGATATGCATCACCTGGAAATTGATAAGCCTGAGGCTATCCATAGTGAGATACGAATACAACATAAGCAAAAGTACAACTGAAACTCAAGAGAGTTGATTGAATTAGAAATTTTGACTCAGATCTACTCAATACAAATAGAATGCAATGAATAAAAGTAGATTATAATGTCCAAGCTCTTGCTCTAATATTCGTCTTCCTACTTTAAGTCATATGTACTCCACTCTTTTTTTAAAAAATGCCATTGCCATTAAGGATACTTTCCCCATCAGTTCAGTTTTAGAAATTCTCAATATAATGTTTTATTTGTATACAGTATTAATAACAATGTAAGTGAATTAAAATGAAAGTAACAAAAACTCGATTTATAATACCAAGTTCAAGAAGAATGAAAATCTCATAATCATCTCAATAAATGTAGGAAAATATTTAACTATGTCCAATATACTTTTGTGATAAAAAAAATCAGCCATTTAGGAATAGAATGAAATTAAATCAGCATTGTAAAGTCCATAAATGAAAAACTCCATACTAAGATCAAAGTCAATGCTGAGAAACTGACATTTTTTTATTTAATATCAAGGAAGTGACAAGGATACTTTTTACCAGTCCTACTCATGTTGGTAAGCTTTGCCAGAGCAATTGGGCAAGAAAAATAATTGAAAACATTCAAATTAGAAACAAAATAATATAATTGTATCTATCTGTAAGTAATATAATTTTGCACACAGAAAATCATAAAGATCACTCATATACACACACATCTAAAATAGTAAATGAATTCAGCAAAATTGAAAATCAACACACAAAATCAGTTGCATTTCTGTATGCTAAAATCCACCTGAAAAGGCACTCTTAGAACCTTTCCTGAGTTACCACAGCAAATACCAGAGGAAAACAATCCTCTCAGTTTTAGCAGATTGAGGGAAAAGTAACTAATTTAAAATATGCAAAAACATAATGTTATTTTTTAACAAGGCCTGAACTCCAGAGAAGCTGTTTTACCAAAGCCCGATCCACATGTGAAAAAAAAAAAAATTATCAATTCTAATCTTGAATATAGGGAAAGGAAAAGGAAATACCCAATGTCAGACCTCTCTAGTCATCCTATGGTCTAAGCTGGGAGAAGACGGTTGGAGCGAGTAGGTATAATGGCAAATTTAGTTACCACTGCATTACTAAAGGGCTGTTTAGTATTGATATCAATAGGTACAGAAACACTCATTTGTGATTAAACAAAATAGTAAATTAGGAATAGAAAAGAATTTCACTGAACTGATAAAAAACTACCCCCCCAAAAAAAAAACAAACCCTAAGCTATCATCATACTGATGAAAAATGCTAAGCTTTTGCACTAAGATCAGAAACAAGGCACCTATGTACCCATTCACAATTCTTTTGAACATTGTTTTGTGAATTCTAATTAATATAGTAACATTATAAATAAAGATTTATAGATGGTGAAAACACCTTTCTTTGTTGCATTGTTCTGTGTGGAAAGCCTGAAAGAATCAAAAGCAACTACAAAAAAAAAAAAAAAAAAAAAAAAAAAAAAAAAAAAAAAAAAAAAAAAAAAAAAAAAAAAAAAAAAAAAAAACCTCCTGTAAAGAATGGGCTATTATAGAAAGATTGCAAGTCAGAAGTTTAACACACAAAAATAAAATTTTTTTCTATATACCATCAGTTGACAAGTAAAGTTTAAAGTTAAAAATCTGATGATTTGTAGGAAATTAGCTGCACCATAAATCCATAATGTTCAGTGACATTTTAGACACCAGATCTTAAATATCATACAGTATCTCTTATATGAGAAACAAAAAATATAAATAAAGAACAAAAAAATAGATAATAGGAAGTAGGGAGAAGGAACTTTCTCAAATGGAAATGAAAACAAAGGATGGTTAGATGGGGGAAGGGTGCAGAGAGAAGGAGAAAGGAATGAAGAAAAGAAATGAAGATGTGTTATGTGTATATACATGTTCACCACAATAAATGTAAATATTATGTACTGCAAACATATACTAACAAAGAAACATATTGTAACAAAAAATTTTAGAAGTAAATAAATCAAAAATTTTGAAAAACTAGAACTGTAATTTAAATTAATACCCACAATGAAAAGCTTAGACATTCCAGAATATCTAAAAGACACATACAAATCTCTCTAAGGAAAGCCACAAAATTCCAATGAGATATGTCAAAGAATTAAACAAAATGGTGTCTCAGTTCATGGACTTATTTCTTTCCATGATTATGGTCACAAATGAAATTGGATGAGAAGCAAATCAAATTCAATCGTTAAGTTCAATGTTGACCTTATCAGGAAATTTAATTCGGTTCTTGTCCGATTCCATTTGCAGCCAGAATCATGGAAAGAATTAAACTTGTGAACCAAGGTACTAACTGTAAAAGGAAAGAAATTCCATATTTATGGACAAAGAGGCTCAAAAAAGATGTCAGTTCCTCCTAATTCAATGTATAGATTCAACATAACCATATTCTAAATTTCAGTGAGTTGTTTTGTGGACACCAACAAATTTACTCAAAAGTTTCCATGGAGGGTAAAATACCCATATAGCCAAATTAATACTGAAGAGAATAACAAAGTTAGAGGAGTGATGTTACCAGACTT
>RJWM01018938.1:0-39999 GCA_004363535.1 Dasyprocta punctata
TAAGAGTTGACCTCAAATATTTATTACCATGAAGTATGCTTAGATTACCAATCTGATAATAGATATTCATTGCTTGCTGGCAAAAGAAAAGATTCACATTACAAGAGGACTGCTTCAGGATTCTGATAATATTATTATGCAGACTGATTATTATTCCTTAATTTAATGGGTGGCCTCTTTGGTGTGAATTGCTTCATCTCTTTCTTGCTACATCCCTTTAATGTCTTCATCTATGAGTTGTGTTTTGTGTTCTCACTCAAGTAGTGTGAGGATGTAATGGAATAGCGCATTTAATGGTCCAGAGCAATTGTAGCATCATATTCAGCTTTGGTGACTAGCACAGTTCAGTTACTCTTTTGAGTTATAAAGGAAAAAAATGGAATATGTTACCCATTCTGAGTCTGATTTGTGGTGCTGCTGGCAAAGTCTCTCATGTGATAGGAATTTCCGTGGGAATAATTTCTATTCTCGAGACATGAGGATAATACATTTTACATTCGTGACTTCAGGAATGTCTGAATTGTATGAATGTTTGTGTTTGGGGAAACAGTTATAAATACTAAAATACAAAAGAGAATATAGGCTTTGGCTTTTACTGATTGACCTCAAAAAGGGAAAAACGTGTGAGGATATTAAGAGAGAGAAACTGGGGAAGAGAAAGCAAAAGGGAAAGAAGATGAGAAAATTATGAATCCTAGGGAAAGGGAGAAACATACAATATGTCAGGCATGGTGGTGCAGGTTTGTAATCCCAGCACTCAGGAGACTAAGGCAGGATGATCACTGTGAGTTCAAGGCCAGCCTTGCCTACAAAAGCTAGTTCAAGGCCAGCCTGCAAAGCATAGTGAGACCCTGTCTCTGAACAAACAAACTAACTAACAAAAAACCCAAAAAGGGAAAAAAAAAGAAAGAAAGAAAGAAAAAGAAATGTACAAGAGAATCACTTTAGGAAGTTTAACATCAACTGAAGCAGAAATATGGAACTAAAACTCAAAAGTCATGCAGACATATTTGTTCCTCTTGCCATAAAATCTCTGCTTTGATTTTAAATGTTGTAAGAATTTCAGAAAACTGGCTCATTTAATACCTAACTAATAAGTACTTTCTACACTATTTCAGGAATGGTGCATGGCACTCCAAAGGAAGCCTGTTTTGGTCTCTGAAAACTTGGTCCCACTGGTTCAAACTACTACATATTTGTACAATCATAACGTTTTGCATTTTTGTATTGGTTAACAATGACTTTCATTGCTTATTAGTTACAAATACTGCTTGAAATAGCATCTGTAAAACATCTGCAGGATGGGATTCCTGACATTTTAAATGCCACCAGCTCTGAACTAAAATTGTCAAAGAAGAGGGACATAAATTCTATGTTATATATTTAAACACTGAATGAACCAAAGCTGTGATTTCTAAGATAAAACATGACATATGTTTTAAGGAATAATGTTCTGAGGAATGAAACAGTTTCTTAAAAGTTCTTTTATTCATGTTATAGCTCTGTGTTTAATGCAAGTTAGATTTTAACCATTTAACTAGAACAGATTGGTTGATCCAATAGAGAATAAAAGCTCAACTCAGATTAGAGTCATTTTGAGATATAAAATCATATATGGTAGTAGCAGTTCCTGGATTTATAATATTATGAAATATGGTAGTTTTTATAAAGAAGGAAAACACATCTATATTTTCAATATTAGAAATGTTAAAATTTGTCATATTTCCTTGCTAAAAATAAAATATAAAGAAATCTTTTGTTCATACCATAAAACACAGTCTAAGCTATTTTCCTTAGCGCTGTCATTGAGCGATCACAGTATACTTTTCTTATTTCTCCAAATTAAACTAATTACTGTTTCTTAAGTAATGAATTTGATTCTTAGATTATGTCTTAGTTAAATTATTTCCTAAAAGATAGACCATCAATTTAAGAATAAAAAACATATTAAAAAATATTTAGGTAATGTTCTTGAAAAAAATACTTTGACATTATTATCTTGCCATGTGAAAAATGGATCCAATTTTGTTAAATAAATGTAGTATTTTGTTAAAATAAGATTTTTGAACCAGAATGTGTTTGGCTATGTAAGCTAGAGCACCTAAATAAACTTCCTTCCAGTGCTGTCTCTCATAAAACCTGTCCTTTCAGCAGGAGGAAATCCGGCTCTTCAGAAAATCATCGCGGGCAGCAAACAATACAGCCGGGCGAGGCTGCTCTGACCTCACTCAAAGGGACTTTCGAGTCTCTGAGTGTTGGCAGTTCCAGTGAGAGCTGTCACGTTGGTGACTGTGTCCTGGCTGCTCACCATCTTCCGTGGAAGGAAGGACTTTGTGGATCTTCCTTTTAGTTCAGCAACATTTTTTTAGATGAGTATTAGACATTGGGAGATAAAGACAATTCATGCTCTGGAGAAATATATAAACTAGGGAATCCATTAATAAATAGATATTGCCTTGACATACTAATACATGCACACTGCAGTATATGCACAGATACTCCTCTATTTATGTTTGTTCTAAAACATGAAAATAAAAATGATTAGAAAAGAGTAAATGCACATATATTTTCAACTTTATTAGCTTCATCCCTATGGATTACATATGCTGATCTCTCCCCTTAATGGTCTGCATCATTTCATTTTGGAGACCAAATGAGAGGAGAGAGAGAGAGAGAGAGAGAGAGAGAGAGAGAGAGAGAGCATTTTTTTCAATTTATAATACAATGTCAAGTTTTATTCATCCTTTTTTCTTACAATATGCTGTCATTCAAAATTTACCTGAAGGGTAACTCATTCATATTCTGTGGTAAGGACTTTTGTAGACTTGGGACACAGGGGAGAGGCTGGACTGGAAATCTGGTGAAGAAAGGCCTCCTGGGTAAGACAGCATCAGAAGAAGTTAGGCAAAGATAAGATGGAGGCCTGCAGGCAGGAGAAGAGTGTGGACAAGAACCTGGCATCCTGAAGCTACATGGTCAGCACGAAGTGAGGCAAAGAGGCTAAGAGGAGGTAAACAAGAAAGGAAGGGCTAGAGTAAGGAGGTCTGGAATTTTCAGGTGCAGAACCACAGACTTGATGTGACAATCAATTTGGAGATCTTCTTTAAAGCAATGACTGCTGAATCAAGCTCACACAATAAGGAAATAAAGGATGTTGTGCTAGAGCAGCACCTCCTGGAAATCCAGTCGCCAAAACAGCACATAACAGAGCCTGACTCAGTGACTGCACATTTAAAGACAGAGCAAGCCGCCACTCTTGAGGAATCCCAGTGATGGATCTTGAACTGACTGCTGAAGGACTTTTGACTCGGTGTAGTAGGAGGAATAGAATTAAGTTGTTTTATGATTGTCATAAATTGTCACGTGAACAAAAAATGTTTAACTGGACACATCGGTGGCTCCTTTGTATGTTAAGAGCATGCGTCTCATTTAGCAGAGAGTCACAAATCACACCACCTGACACACCATAACGGGTAAATCCCTCTCCATGCAATGACTGCAATTTATTATTTAGAACACATGTTCAGAAACAGAGGCAGGCCCACGTTTGTTAACCGTGCGTGCCAAATTGCAATTTGCCCTGCCCATTTGGGAAACACATTTCCCCTGCAAGCAACAGTGTGAAGTTCATGGCGAGGGTAGAATAGCTCCTGAGTGTTTTGACTTTTGAGATACAGCAAGACCCAGGTGCAGGAGGACCAAGTGGTAATGCAGAAGCTTGGGGAAGATGCCCCCTGTTCTTGTTATCACTTTATATTTTTGGTTTGGCTTTGGCTTAAACCCACTATTCTATGAAATGAAGATTGGGGGAAGGATAAAAAGGGTGAAGAAAGCAGTGCCAGCCAAGTGTCTCAGTCCTGGTCTTCTCAAGGCTAGGCAGGCTTTCACATTATGGTTTGAATTTGATGTCTTACTTCTCTTACCTTTATTAATACTCAATATATAGGGAACATTAGTAATCATTCCTAAGGATATTTTTAAGTGAAAAGCAATTCTTTGAAGCCTAGATTTTATCCTTTATAGTTCTTGGGTTTGTCACAGATATTTTTTGTCTACCTACAGTGTCTGAATTCAGATACCAAATGAGTTTGCTTAATGTAGTCAAGTCAGTCTCACTCCTCTCAAGGAGCTGACATCCTGGGAAGACTGACATTAAATAATTGATTACATATTTAATTACTTCAATAATTAAGGTAATTATTATAAAAGGAAAGTGGAGAGTATTATCAAATATACAAAGAAACAAGCTAGAGGTTAGGAAAGCTCTCTGGTAGAAGTAGTACTGAGCCCAGGTCTGTAGATGGAAACGGACTAACTAGGCAAACGGGAAGGTGAAGATGACTTGATTAACAAAAGTATCTCAAATATTAAAACTCCGCATTTACATCCACTCTGGGTGCTGCAGTTCATACTAAAGAAAAAGGTCATGTCCTTGAATTTTTATAAGACTCGTTTTTAAATAAACATGTACTTACCTATATTAAAGAATTTTGAAAAAGAGAAATGGTACCTAATGTGATAGTCACCTTTTGTGTCCCCAGATGGACAATTCTTTAGTTCAGGCTGTGAAATGGCTTCAAGATAGTCAGGAGAAATAGGCTGTAACCCACAAGTTTCCTCAGGGTGAACCAACAAACCGCAATCCTGCATTAAAACAGTAGAAATTAGTTGTCATCATAAATAACAGGACACATGATAATAAAATCTAAAGACAAGAAGATTTTCTGTGTTGAAAAATCTCCAGGGGTGCAAGGCAGGCAGAGCTGAGGGAGTCAGCAGAAGAAAAGGTAGTATCAGCACAGCTGGGTATGTTTCTGCTCATTTTGCAGAATAAAAATAGTGGAAAGAATACCATTGTGCTGGTAGGTGCACTTGTGAATTTCAAATCCAGGCATGCCATGAACTGATTCGATCTAGTTTTCTCAATGCAAAAATGATGATGAATGGAGAGAGAAGAGGAAGAAGGATTCCACTAAATGATCTCGACACTGCAGTTGTCTGCTTTAGGTGCCTGTACAATATCCATTCTCCCTCCTCCTATTTTTGCTTCCTTCCTTCTGTTTTTTCTTGCCCCTTCCTTCCTTCCTTCCTTCCTTCCTTCCTTCCTTCCTTCCTTCCTTCCTTTCTTCCTCTTTCCCTCCCTCCCTCCCTTCCTTCCTTCCTTTCTTCCGTTTCTTCTTTCCTCCCAACATAAAGACCCATTTGTTGTTGTTGGAAATATCAATGTACCCAGTACTTAAAAAATTTCTCTCTCAGTCTCCTTTGTAGTTATATGTGGTTAGGAGAAACAGTTCCAAAAACAAAATAAAGCAAAACAATAAAACTAAGTGAATATTAGCTAAGTGAATATCAGTTTTGAATTCCTGGAAAATTTTTATTTCCCCGATTCCATTTTTTCTTTATCACTCTTCTTCTGCTGCTGCTTAGAATACAAATGTAACTCTGAGGGATGAGCAGCCCTCCTGTGACCATGAGGCAATGGTGAGCAGTCAGGACATAGATGATACTGTGAATCTGCAGTGGCAGCTCTGGGCTGCCTATCTCTACAGGTGGCTATGAAAGCAGTTCAAACTCCTTACTTGGTCAAGCCACTATAGAAATAAAAAATGCAATCAAACTTCTAGGCGTCAAACTACGTACATGTAAAATTTTTCAATATCGTCTTTACATCTTAAAAGTGATTAACCCCAGTAGTTCAATTTTAAAAACAATCTTGAAAGGAAAAGCTCATTAACATCTCTCAGTACTTTCTCATCACTTTCCTGTTTGTCAGGCTTGGTTACGTTCACAGACATGAAAGACAGTTCTTTTGATCTTAAGAGTCATCTTTTGGAGCCTCCGCATCTGCATACACAGGAAAGGTGGTTTTTAGCAGAATTGATTGAAATGGCAGAATTCCAGAAATCTCCATACTCAGAGCTGTGCTGCAGACTTTGTACACAAGCTGCAAATTCCTGAGGTGCTTGTCATAGTCTCAACAGAGCACACTAAGGTAACGAACGGGAATTGTCTTGCTCAAACTTGTACAGTGCATACATGTTTAGCAAATGATTTTTAAAATTTACTTAAATTTTTATGAAGCATTGTAAACCAACAGAAGGCATTAAGGTGCTCTTGACTGTGCCCTTACCCCACCCATAAATACTTGACTATTGTTTGTTGTTATCAGTTCATCTGGAAGCCTATTTTTTCCTCCCTGAACTATTTGGCCATAAAGGAATGTGCAGTATTTCTCATTTTTGAATGTCATCGCTGTAGTTTTACAGCAATATCAAATTGGAGAACTTAAGTTGCTATGTGTCTTATAAAAACCTTCCCTCCCTTTATTGGCCACATGGGGTCATTCTTTTCAGATGAAAACAATCTTTCCTCTTCCCTTAAAATAATTTTAAACGCCTGCTCAAATTTAGAAATGTACATTCACTGGCTGTGGCACCAAGCCCGTCCCAAAGGGACACGATTCCTCTCCTTTCCTTGAGCTCCTGCCACTTTAGTAAGTCAGTAATGAGCTCTCATAATGGGAAGTGGGGAACGGACACCATCCCCCAGAAAGGTCACCTTCCACAGCAGGGCTTTCCTCTCCCCGCAAGACGTAAGCCTCTTAGAGAGGTCCCTTCGCCACTGCCATATGCAGGCCCAGGCTTCTTAGGGACTTCCCGATATATTTTCCCCATGAACTATCAGTGCTTCACGCCAGGGTTTCGGAGACACGTGGAGTCCCCGACTCTCATTCAGGCTGAGACCATGCAAAATCTGGTCCCCAGCAGATTGCACCCCACCACTGATCCCTGTAACCTCATGCCTGGACCAAAATGCAAAGCTGCTGCCCAGCTCTCCTCTCCTCTAACCTGCCCGTGTCCCACCCCTCCCCTTAGACACATCTTACCGGGATCTCCCTGGTCCTCTGCTAATCTTTACCATGTGAAGCGAAACTTTCTGCAACCCTTAAGGGCTTCTTCCCATGATACCCTCTCCCCTGAGGAAAAGACAGTTTGCTCAGCAACTGTGCCCTGGGAAGCCTCCCTGCCAAGCCTCGTGGCCTCCCTTTGCACAGTCAGGTGCTTTATCTTCTATCATCCGGCTGCCTTCTTCAAACCATTATTCCATTGTATGAGTTTTTGCTGTGACTCAGTTTATCTGGCTCTGCCTTTAAGGTTATCTTCCACATTTACCAAGATGACACCTTGGTCATTAGCATTTTCTCTACTTCACAATGTGTCATTAAATGTCCATATGGATCTACACCATTTCACTCTACAGGATCTTTGGACAAGCTCCAGAACTTGTCAATCAAACCAAAGCTGCTCCACTTTTAATCTAATATCTTTTCTCTAAGTAAAACACATTTTTCTTCTAACTTTTTTCTTTTCTTCTTTCTTTTTTTTTTTTTTTTTTTTTTTGTGCCCGGGATCAAACTCACAACCTTGCGCCTGCCAGGCAGGTGCTTAGGCTACTGAGCTAAATCCCCGGCCCTATTTTTTTTTGAGACAGGGTCTCACTATACAGTTCAGGGTGGCCTTGAACTCACTTTGTAGCCCAGGCTGGTCTTGAACTCACAACCATCCTTCTGCCTTAGTCTCCCGAGTGCTGGGATTAAAGGCGTGCACCACCACACCTGGCTTCTAACATTATTCTTGCCTTTCCTTCAGTCATGCAGCATTTCCATTCCTATGACCCTTACACTCGATTTATGTCCGTGCTCCTCACTAAGACCCCTAAAGGATCCACTCTTTCCTTTTCTGTTTTGTTAAAGGTGCAAGCAGCACTCCAGCTCTGTAACTGTACAATCTGTCTTCATTGTAAGGTTCCGCATACCTGCCGGTGACATCAGCAAAAGTCACACAAATATTAAATAAGTATAGCTGCCACAAAAATGTCTTGCTAGTTTCTCAGTACTGCCTTGTAATATTTTTTCTTCTTCCATTGTTCTAGTTGGAATTCCTCCCATTCTCCACAAAGGCTTTTTAATTCCTAAATACTGGTCTCACTTTCCCAACCCCCCAACTTCAGTATCTTCCTTGGTCTCATTGCATGACATTTTTTTCTTTGTTCATGAAGAATACAGTATACAACCCGTTAGGTGGTAATTTACTTAATTTTCTGCCAACTAATAACCTGTGTCAAGATATATCTTTTCTACTATTTTTATGTTGTAGCAAAGTAAGCTTCTCTCCATCTGTGAAATTTTCTTCTTTCACTTGTATTTTCCACTCCATTCTCTTCTTCTGCAAACGCTCGCCTCCTCGCTTTGGTTAAAACATGCTGTTAGCAAACACCAAGCTCCTTTGAAGATTTCCCTGCCTACACCCGACTCTATGGGCATGGGCTGCTCTAGAGTTGTGCCCCTGAAACTCTTCCTTGGAGCTCTGGGTGAAATCATTCACTTAACAGCAGAACCACAGCTTGCATGTGAAAGACTCCTGAACTGTGCCACTGTGTAGGTCCCTCTCATGAGCCACAGACACATACTCACCGCTTCCTGGACACCTCCCTCAATGACTCGGTACAGTATCTCAATACAGTATAAATACAGTATGACTAGGACAGATATCACAGTTTGGGTCAAAATTCAATGATTTCCATTTTCCTTTTTTTTTCTCTCCTGAAGTGAATGTCAATAACAGACCTCTCGTGTTATATATGTGTTATGTTATATTATATGTTATTTTATATGTTACATATTATTATATATCTTAGGGTCAAGAATGGCCTTTGAGTCAATTTTGGCAGTAAGATGGAAATAGAAACTGGAAGTCACTGGAGACCTGCGCTTTTCTGGTGCAGATGCTGTGCTTTCCTCTTTTTCTCTTTTCTTCTCCCTTGCTTCGTAGGACAGAGGTCTGATAGCTGAAACAATTATCTTCTGTTGTGAGAGAAAGGACAAAAGAATTGGAATGATTCCAGTTCTGGCACCCTTGATCAGTTCCTGGACTTTTTGCTAAGAGAAAATACCTCTTGTTTATTTTGATAATTATTTGGTTTGCTGTTACTCACAAAATGCCCTAACTTGACTTTATGAAGTATCCTTTCCAAACCCCTTCTCTACTGACAGTCTCAGTCCTGGAGAAGTCAGCAGGGATTCAGGTTCCGAGCCAAACACCTCAGTTATTGCAGTTTCCCTTCTCTCTGCTTCCCCCGGCATCCAATCAATCACCAGATCTTCATAGAAACGTTGTTCTCTTCAGTTCTACCTCGATTTCACTTTGATCTAGTTGTGTTCCTTTACCATGGCACTGCTTTGACCTCTTAACGGATTTCTTCTGCCACCCACACGTGCATTTTCTCCATTATCACTAGCATCATCTTTTGAAAATGCAAATCTTATTAACATCTTTGCTGATTGCAATAATTCAAGAAACTGCTCTGCATTCAGAATAAAATTTAACTGCTGCTTTTCTTTTTGGCCAGTCTCCCCTCTATCCAATGAACCTTCATTCCACACTCTGCATGACCTAAATGCCTGCTAATTTGTCCAGTGTTACTCTCTCTAATGTCTCTGTGTGTTCACACACACAGGTTATCTGCCTCATCTGTCACCTGCTTAACTCCTACTCATCCTTCAAAACCCTGCTTCTGCAGTCTTCCTTCTCTGGGAAGCTTACTCTGACCTACTAGGGGTTGGATACGTAGTATTGCTTTCTTGCTATAGCCTTATTCACCTTTTCTCTGTCACCTGCTCTCCTGCTGTGAGAGCTGGAAACAGAATGGATGTGCAATAAACATTAACACACACAAAGATGCTTGAAAGATCAAACCTGAAGAGGCACACATGGGAGGTGCTATAAGCCCATATGTCTTCCAGGTGGTTTCTTGAAAAAAACCATCATATTATGACCTCCCACACATAAGAAAAGCCATAGAGTAGGTTTAATTGAAACTATTTCATTCTCAAAGGTCTGTTTTGAGGCACTCTCATTTGTTTTTGCAAGGTCATGTACTAAAAGATGAAAAAAATTCTAAATAAAATAATAAAATTATAGAAATAAAAATTAAATAACACTGAAGAATGAATTAAGATGTATTAATATTATGCTAGAGAATATTAATTCTATCATTCTAAAATATTTCATTAGTTCCTGAAATAAAATTAATTTGCATTTTTAAATAAATTCATCATAAGTAAACCTCGAATTTCCCAAGTACCATGTTTGATACACAAGAGCTAAAAAGTGAAAATCATAAAATCTTCGGGTTTTGAGATTAATAATAGTTTTTCTATGAAAATCAGTCTATAAGCTTCATACTATGCCTCCCTTGGACAAGATATTTTATGCATATGACAAGTAAAAGAATAACACAAGGTAAACTGTATGTGACTCACTCTCAAGAAGTTTATTCCAAAAAAGTGCCTTATAACTAGAGTGTTAAGTTTAGGAGATATTTAAACATAGACATGTATATATTTAGCATATGTAGTTTTGGTTTGCACACAGTTATTAATTTTTTTTACAGTTACTAATTTTTATCCCTTTAAAATACCATAATTAAGAGTGGAAGAGGATATATTAGCAAATCATAATTAATTTGACAAATTTGAATTAAGTACATATCCTGCGGTAAGTATCTTCTAAAAATATCCTTTGTAAATATTAAATGAATAATAGTTGTTAGTTGAAGTTTTAATCCACCTTTCAATCTAACAGAAACCTAGTAGAGACTTGCCAAGATTTTCAAGGATAAAACAGGAACATAAAGATAATCATAATCATAATTAAAATACCTCTTTCTTTTCTAGAATTTACTACACACTAGGCATCACACTAAGTAATTTGCATTTTATCTTCCTTTATTTCTCATAGCAACTCCTCACTTCATTTTGGAAATAGGAAAATGCTCTATTACCAAGAGGCAAGATTTACAGTACAAGACTGTCACTCAGACCTCCGCTACCTCACCTGCCAACGCTGTAGAGTTTCCCAAAGGAAGCGCAAGTCATTATTCTTGCCATCTGATGTCAGGCTTTCTGGGAAAGGTTCAATACTTCCTGTCTCCTTTACCCCACTGACCCCAAGCCCAGTTGAGTCCTGGTTCCTTTAAGTTAACTTATATTGCTTTATGTCCTTGCAGACACGGCCATACTGAGACAAGGTTTGGCATAAATCAGTCCATGATGTAAGCCCAGATCAGAAAATTTGTGATTATCTTCCCATCTGTGTTTAGGTGCAACTCTGGACATGTAGTAAACATTTAAAACATGTTTCCCAACTGGGGATGTTGTCAGTATATGGAATCAATGGAAGGAAAAGAAAGAAATGGATATAGGGGTGGAGTCAAGCTCCAGTGCAAAGGCAACTGGAACAGAGAAGGAAGACTAAGAACGTAGGAGCAAACATGGATTGGCTGTGGTAGTGCACTCCTCTAATTCCAACTCTCAGGAGGCTGAGGCAGGAGTATACCAAGTTTGAGGCTAAACTGCACAATTCAGCAAGAACATCTCAAAATAAAAAATAAAAAGTGGGTAGAGACGTGACTCAGTGGTAGAGTGCTCTAGGGTTTGATCCTCAGCACTGGAAAAAATAAAAAAGAGAAGGGGAAAAAAACCACAGTGAACATGATCTAGAGAATTAGCACAGGATCCCTTAGAATATATATACTTAGATCACTGGAATGGCCTCAAGTATAACTTGGTGGAAACTTTTTTGAGTCTCTACAAAGTAAACACGATAGTCCCTATATGATCTATTTAGCTCTAGAAATTTATGTTTGTGGTCTTCCTGTTTTCTTTTTGAGAAATTTCCAATGAGTTCCTTGTACAGACCTGTATCTTTTTCTAAAAGAATGCATTAATTTTGTCTTTTCATTGTCCCCAAACTTAACAACTACTTTCCTGGTATTATAGTCAGTCAGCCATAAAATGCTGAGTAGCTGTTGTGTGATTCACAGTAGTACATGTTCAATGAATATTTGTAGAATAATTAGCTAAAGTATATGTTAGCAAGAAATAATTATAGCACAATCTGTCTGCAATCATTCTTTTCATACCACATTAATCATAAAACTGAATGTTTTTAAAGAAGAAAACACACATATAAAATTTTACAGAGAGATTTATGTTTTATATGGAGAATACTTTGAAAATATATCTCAAAGGACTTGCACATACCTTTAAGCCAGTAATTACACTGTCAAGACTTTATTTTACAGATAGGCTTAATAAAGTTCACAAAGATATATGTACAAGGAAACCTGCCAGAGCATTTCTCATGCTAACAAAAAGTCTGACGCAATTCAAGTGGTCATCAACAGGGAAGTGGGTCTATGACATATAGTACATCTTTATAATGAAATACTTTGTTATTCTCAGAAATGAAAGATGCAGAGTAAATATATGAAGAAATATACAAGCTACATTATAATAAACAATAAAATAAGTTGCATAAAATGGTGTGATCTGCAATCTTATTTAAGTTAGATAAAGAGTTAGATATTACATATGCTTCACTATGCACATATAAATTCTGGATTGATACACAGGAAACTCCAAAGAGTAGGTCACTTACCCTTAGTAAATTAAGAATAGGAGGCCAGCTATGGGAAGGCAGAAATGGTCTTTTTGCTTTATGTGTTTCAGTATTTTGCCATTCACATAAATAATGTTTGTATTTTTAGAACTACAAATCAAATAAAACAATATTGAAATGGAAAGCAAGTGAACAAAGTCAGGAAAGAACTCACAGCTCCTTTGAAGGCATACTATATTCCAAGTGCTACTGCAGTAAAAGTATCCCAAATTGGATGGCCTTGAACAGTAGAAATGCATTGTTTTGTCGCCCAAAGGCCAGAGTTCTCAGCATTGAGGAGTCAGCAGGTTTGATTCCTGGGGAGGGCAGTCAGCCTGCAGTCACTTAGTGCCACTGGTCGAGGCGCTCTGCACTCGGGGGTGGGGGTGGGGAACAATTCAGAAGCAGGCAGCAAATGAGCGGGAGGATGAGCATCTGAGCACTCTGAGCTGAGTGCAAACAGCACCTGAGTTCAGACTAAGCTAGGAAAAGGGCAGAAATCAGTCAAATGGATTTGGAATCATGGTTTTCTCGCTGGGCCCATTCTAGTGATACGAAGTTCAGGACTATGGCAGTGAATTAAACTTCTTCAATTTTCTGCTTTAAAATTCTTATCAGGTAAGCCTCTAAGCTCTGTCTTTACAAAACAACAACAACAACAAAAAGATTATTAAGTAGGTGTCCTCTTAAAGCATGATACAAAGTTATCTTATTTTTACTTACATGTTGTAAATTGTTTGACTTTTACATTTTTTGAATAAAATATTTTTAGTGAACAAGGTTTACCTACAAAATTGTTTCCCTTAGAATGTTAAAGAAAATATATAGCCAGTGAAGTCATTCTATTTTGTGTAGAAGAGGGACCTAAAAGCATTGCTTTTTAAAATTGATAAGCTTCAGATTCACAGACAGCAGAGTGGGGGAGCCGGGCCTCACCAGAAGGTGATCCCTGCCTGGAAACCAGCGCCATGTGCTGCTGCCGGAGTGGAGACAGCCACACCCAAGCTTCTCTCTATAAGTCAGCACCATTTGCAGACTGTGGAAAGAGAGAGCCAGGCCTCACCAGGAAGCCATCCTGACCATGAAACCATATCATTTTTATTTGGTTGGGTTGGGTTTTATTCTCTTTTGTTTTGTTTGATTATGTTAAATATGATGGCATGAGCAGCTATTTGAAAGATAGCAAGACATATTATGGTAGCCATTTTGGATTTACTATTGGTTTGTTTTGCAGTCCTTCATTGCATTCATTGTCTTGTTTTTAATGTTTCTAGTCTATTTTGTTCTGTTCAGTTTTTACTATGTCTGAAGGTATCTGCAGCTACTTAAAGACAACAAAAGGCATTATGGTAACTATTGTTGGTTTCCAAGGTTTTGAAGTCCTATATCACATATATTGGTTCATTTTGATTGGTTTTATTGTTTTATGTTCCTTGGTTTTATTCTCTTTAAAATTAAAAATAAAATAAAATTGATAAGCTTCAATGCTTGATGGTACCTTGCTTTGGTGAGAAATTGCAAATAAATTCTGTAATTTAATGTTCTAAGAAATAATCAAACTTGAGGTAGCATAGCAGGCTAGAGTATTTGGCTTCACTTGTTTACATTTGGCATTCATAGCCTAACTTATAACACATTCGAATCCAAACAGTAATGAGCCATCACACAATGTGACACCATTGGGTATGTTTCCTCCATGCACAAATATCAGCTGAAAAGCGACGATGCAGTGCATCATGAATTTTAAATTAGCTCACAAAGAACTCAAAAAGAAGGAAAATTGAAACAAATTATAAGCAGATGAATTCATTATTTTCAATTAAAATACATTAATATGACATCAATATTTGGAATACTTCTCCTGCATTCCATACCTCTGAACTAATACAAAGTTTTCTTTTTTCTTTTTCTTTTTTTAACCCACATAGCCTTCAAATCAACTAGGATGGGGTCAGCATGGTCCTGAGTGCTGACGTTTACTCTGAAAGGCACTCTTTAGTTTCACTTTAGAAATACTTAAGAGTCTCTGAGCTTTGTAGAAAGTGGACTGGAAAATGTGGGGAGATGGAGCATGTAAAATGACTAATACTTCCCACTTCCAGTGAGTTAGAAACTCCAAGGAAAGCAGCCTTTATTGTGGTCTCTCAGGACTCTGGGTTTTAGTTCCAGATGGAATCCAGAGGGGTAGATTTAAATGCAAATGAAAAGGAAGAATGTATTTATATGTTTAGTTACATGAAAATACTCAGTTCTTTTTGATGTGTGAGCAAAGGAGTGTGAATTTGGAGTTGGATTCTCTTATACTTTAAAAAATCTGGATGAGCTTGGGAAATGACAACACAATAACAACAACACAACAACATCAAGCAAAGTGTATTTCACATTCCAGTGGAGCAAGCCTAGTATTTGTAGGCTGAAGCAGAAATAGCAGAGATTGGAAATAGTCTGTAGGCCACAGAGATATTTCTAAAGACAACTCTCAGTTGACAACTGCTGTATATTGCCAGTAACAGTGACAAAAACATAACAAATCTTTGCCATGTGTTATGTAGTAAGCAGCTATTGAGTATTCAAAATAAAATGACTATTATAAGTATTTTGGCTTGTACATCCTCACTCATAAATAGCCCATTAATAAAATATATGTGGTTATGATCCTTAAAGATGTTACTTCAGTAAGGAATCTTCTGAGTGGCAGTAGTAGAATTGTAAAGTTAATAAAACATGAAGTTACTCTAGCTTTGGGAATCATGAGGATACTTTGTGTTTACATTCATGTTGGTGACTGCTACACAAAGGTACCTATATCTATACACATCGATCCGTACACCCACAAACACACACACGTACATGTACAATGACTTAGAAATGTGGAGTTTTAAAACTTGAAGGGAAGTTGAACATCTACAAACAAGTTCAACTTTGCCTCAAGAGACAGTGGTGTAATACTTTCTTCTTTAAATGCTCTCAGATGTTGTGAGACCCTGCGATGCCTAATAAAGTGTGAGGGTAGCACAACAAGAAGAATATTTGGGAGCTATCATGTTAACTGTTAAGGACACCAGCCAGTCACCATGTCCCATCATGTCTGTCACAGAGTGTATATGAACTTATCATATTAGGTCTTCTGCAGTATTTCATGTATACATCAAAAACTTAAAAATCGAAACAGACTCTCTGGTAGACTAAGCATATACCAGAGTCCATTTAAAACCTGATATGATTAAATAGTCAACAGATAACTATGGGAAAAGGGAACAGAAGATACTAGGAAATGTTAAAACTAGCATCTTCCATAAGTATATCTTGGCCTAAAAACAGAACTGGTTAACATAGGTTAGCATAATTACCTGGAATTGATGAGAGGCAAAGAGAATAGAAACCCACTAAACTTTTTAGGGAATTGCATTTCTGTTGAGACCACAAGCCTGACTTGCAAGAAATCTTTGATCACTTGATGCCTGATATGAACCTGGCTCCTCATCTGGCCATGGTAGAAATAGGATGCAAAATCTGTACACCCCACACTCAGAGCACATTCTCAGTCAATTCTGGATAATAAGGAAAAACATTCCCACAAAAGGCAGCATTCAAAGGAGTTAGTCCAATCAGTATTAATGCCTGAGCTGGCCAAGGAATCTTTGTAAATTTTACCACTTAATCCCATAATTGCTGTGGACAACTGACCACTGTATTTTCCCTTCTCTGTATGGGAGTTTCCTTTGAGGTTATTTTCCATGTTGAGTTTGGAGGAAAAGTAGCACATAACTTGCCCTTTTGTTTGTATGTCACTGGGCCATGAAGAAAAACTTCTGGGCCTAATATATCTCCAAGAAACCTTAGCTTTAGGACAGAACACTCTCCTTCAGAGAGGGTAAGGGTTCTATTATGGTGAGAAAGGGCCCTCCTGGGTAGGTGGGCAGCTAAAGTCTGAGGGTCAGGTTTTAGCAGTCTACTAAGTTCTGTCAATTGCCCTGCTCCTCTCACTTCTTTAATGATAGACATTTAGAAGTTTAGCTGGCAAAAGGACATTTTCTCTACCTTCCTTCCACTTATGTAATGACTCTGTGACTAAGTAGTAGATAGTAGAATGCGTGAAATAGTGAAACTTCCGGTGACATCTTTAAAAGGAGGTCACCTGCCCTTTATCTCCCTTCTATCCCTTCCTGGTGCTGGGACATAGCAACCAGGAATGCAGGTACACTGGAGCAGACAGAGATGGAAGACACAGAGAAGATGGCAGACCTGCCTAGCCAGCCTTTAACCATTCATTTCTATACCATTCTGTGAGAGGAAAAGATAAACTTCTATCTTATTTAAGTCATTGTACAGTAATTCACGACTCTTCGCTATACCAACTTACCCTGTGACCTATTTATCAAGTTACAGTGGGTAAGATCTTAGGATTAAAACTCTGAATCTAGATGACTCTGTCTGAACCAAGGTCATTCCACTTACTAGCTGTGTAGTCTCAGGCAAGTTATTTAGCTTCTCTGTGCCTCAACTCCGCTTCTGAAGAAATGAAACCATAAGCGCGCCTTACAAAGTTTTTGTGAGAATTAAATAAGATAATACATTGAAGATCCTTAGAACAGTGCCTGCCCATGCAAATTTCTGTATTTTATTAGTATTATGTTACTTTACTTCTATTATTACTACTATTACCATTATTATCATTCCTATTTTTGTCACATTTTTCACTTAATAGCAACCTAAAAACTAACAATTTTAGAAAAATGCAAGAACATAGACAGATAGATAGGTAGATAGATAAATAGATAGATAGAATGAACCTCATTGGGGGTCAAGGGATGTAGCTCAGTGGCAGAGCACTTGCCTAGCACAAATGAAGCTCTAAGTTCAAGTCACAATACCACAATAAACAAACAAACAAACCCAACTCTTTCACATCTCTGAGTAAATTAAAGTGATTTGAATTTCTCAATAATCCTTGAAGTTTAATTTTGTGTTAAATTGCATTACAGGATTGGTGTCAGGTAGCATTCTCCCATATTAACACTGTTAGTCAAGTAGGACCGACTTTATAAGCCATGTCAGATAAGTACTGACATGAGGACAATTAGATCACAATTAATATATTTTTGAAAACTTTGTTCTAGCTACCTGCTAAATCAAAACCAAGGTTTATCTTTGTTAAAAGTACGTAACACCAGTTCACAAATACTATGCCATCCACATGTCTGGCATCATAAATCATGCGACACCTGGGATCTTGGAGCCTGTTTCTATTTACATTGAAATATGTTGATTCTATTCTCTAAAATTTAATAAAAATAAAATCATATCACTCATTGACTGAATCTATCCATCAAGTTTCAGTAAAGTAATTGTCAAATCATTAGTAACATTTTATTTAATCTACCTCTCTCTAGCGATTTAGGATATGGCTTGACATAAATGAGGTGTTATTATATATTTGTTGCATTAATGGATGGACAGAAACACCAAGGGCAACAGATACATGAAAGAGAGCCTAGAAGATGGAGCTGGGACGCCAGCCTTATTTGCAATATGGTCTCACTAACTGAGCTCACTTGTCATAACCATAAATGTATGGCATCTGCACGCAGTTGAAAACTAGATATAGAGGGGCAGGAACAAGGGCTTGTACAGTTTATATGCTAAACTCACAGCCCAGGGGTAAAGGCTTACACTCTGTCATTTATTTCAGTTAAACATGTGCAACTAAGCAGTATATGGAATGCATTACACTATAAAAGAATGACCTCATTAGATATCTTACCATTATAAATTCCACCTTATATCTTAACATTATAAATTCCACCTCTTACTGAAGCTTTAATAGTAATTGTTTAGTACTCAGTAATTTTCAAAGATAACTGATCAGCACAAGGTACATTCACAGTAAGACTCAAAGTGTGTTAAAAGTAAGTAAATTCTGACTAGAACAAAATGTTATGCTTTCAAAACTGAATATTCAAACCACTATGACTTTATGAGATCAAAGGTTAATATTCATCTTATTAAACATATTCTAGCAAAGTAAAGATCAGTTGCCCATGAAATATTTACATCTATGACAAGGCAGGCTTTTCTTCATGTCTTTTTGAGATTAGTTTGCAATACACAATGGTTACGTTCATTTTGGGGAACTGGAACTTTCATAAAACACATCTTCATCATTTTGAACCTGTTACTTCCCTTTCCCTTACCTCATCCACCTTGTGATTCCCTTATCTATCTCCAAAAAGTCAGCGCAGTCCTATTTAGTCTCTTGTTTTTCATAACCTTGACATTTTGAAGAGTGAAAGACAGTTATTTTGCAGAATGTATCTCAATTTGGAATTACATGATGGTTCTTAATTAATCCTTCTACTTTGTGTATTAAAAAACATAGTGGGAATAGTCTAAGGGTCATCCCTCTAAAGTTTTTTTAATCAGCTACACAGAAAAATGTAACTTTACAGTGGAGAAGCACAGGAGATACTACTCCCATCTAGCTGGCCAAAAAGCAAACCACTTCTGCAGCATTCTTGCACACATGGCCACAATGATGCCTCATCACTTAATTAAAAACCATCACAAATTTCAAATTGAAGTGCATTCTGCAAAATAACTGCTTTTCACTCTTTGAAATGTTAAAGTCATGAAAGACAAGAGAAGACTGCAGAGAAGTCTAAGAGACATGACAACTAACAGTAATATGGAGCCCTCAATTGAATCCTGTACCTGCAAAAGAATACTTGGAAGAAGTAGTAAAATTCAAATAAGGTGTTTGGTTAATTAAATGTATTGTACCACTATTAATTTCTCAATATTGATAAATCTACTATGGTCCTCTAAGATGGGGGAAACTTGGTGGAGGAATTATTTAAGAATTTTCTATAAGTCTACAGTTTATTTTTGAAAGTTGGATAGCCCAGAGGTTTGATAGTCATCCTTAAAAATTTTCTTGAAAGAAAATATGTGTTCAGTGTAAGAATTTTCTAGCTTGTTAGAATTTTCAAGCACATTTTTGTTGAAGTTTCACACAGCAGAGAAATGGCTCTCTGAAATTACATTTTTTTTTTTTTTTGGCATTCGTGAATATAGTATATATATGTGGTGATCTGTAGCCATTTACTCTTCAAAATTGTGGCAGTTATAGTAGGACAGTCCACAGACTTGAGAAGAGCTAAGGTACATATGTGTCTTACAAACTCACTTTGTAGGAGATACCAATATCCTGAGAAGTTATGAAGGGAGAAGGGAAATCTCAGAGAAACTGGGTTATGCCAAGCACCAAGGTAGTTATTTCATATACACTACTGCACTGAATCATTACAACTGTCTGAGGTGGATGTTACTACTCTCACCCACCAGATGAGGAAAGAAAGGTTCAGAGAGTTTGAAGGATACTGTTCTGAAATCACATGCTTTAATAAGTGGAACAATTACAGTTTGAACTATAGACTTATCTGACTTCAAATCCCATGCTTCGTAGACTGACAAACAAAACAAAATAAAGCAAAACACACTGTACAAAGGTTGTGTTTGTGGAACTTTTACAGACCAATTAAATCTTCATTAGGAAAGACTCTTTTCATGGCTACAGATGGCATCTCTAAATACAACCAGCTGCATTTCAAATGCTTACAGTTGGTCGAAAGTGAGACCAAACAATAGAATGAATAATTCAGGCCAGATCCATATCCTCTGCTTGAACCACCTTTCCAACTCATACTGGGTCACTCATGTATTTTCCTTTGGAACAACAACACATTAGAAAATTACTTATAGACTGAAAATTTATGATTAATTTTCATGGTGGACGACGAGTAAATATTTGTATACTATTGCCTATCATCAAGAAAAATATCTGTTTTAATGTGATTTTCAAAATCATCAGTGTTCCTTTGTCATGTGTTTTCATTTCTCCAAAGAAGTTGATAGTTTATGACATTTACTCATTTTTTTTGTATTTTTTAATCGATTCCTTTAACAATTTGTTTAACGTCTACATGAGCCAACCACAACCCTTTCCCTCGTGTGTTCATGATATGTAAACACACGATTGCTGTAGAAAGCACTGAGTGCTATAATGAAGATTGGTCCAGACACAATGTTGGCACAAAGGAACATGACCCATTCTGTTGGTATGAAAGAGATGCTTCAGCTTAAACTTGAAGAATATTGGAGTTGCCCAGACAGGTGGAGGCTGACTAGGTCTCTAAGCAGAAGAAATAATGGAGCAAAGGTGAGGGGTTCCCTAAGCAGCCAATCCTTTCCTCTACCAGTGCCTGAAAAGAACTAAAATTTTTTGCATCTGAGACTAACTGAGCTCTGATTTATAAATTGCTTTATTTTTCTTCCTGCCTGTGACGATTAGCTTGTGATGCAGTCCTTAACCATAAAATACACAAGACAATCTGGAACAAATTGGAAATGGGCTTTGTCTAGTTGTGTTTAGGGGCTATGTGAAGCATATGGTGTCAGTTTAAAGCAGTTGGTTCAGAACCCAGCCCAACCATATCAGTTCAGGCCTTGATAGCATCAGTTATCACTAAGCATGCCCAGTGAGACACTGGCATCTTCCTGTGAGAAAAGTGCTATTGTCCTTGGCAAGCAATGCAAATTTAAAGGTAGCCAGTTTTAGTGGAAGAACTCAGTATACTACATGACCCCAATTATAAAAGAAAGTGTCCTAAAGGAATTCTAAGATATAAGATTGTCATTTTAGCTTTCCTTAAACTCTTCATGGGTTTTAAACTAGCTCATTATTTCCTGAACTTGAATGCTGTTGCTGTGATTTGATCATTATTGTTAAGCGGTTGTCACAATTCAGTGTGTGGGATGAAGTGGCTCTTTCATTCAAAGCCAAATCTGGAGAGGGCATCCTTTAGATCACATATCTCTAAGTCGCCCCTGTTTTACCCTCAAAAGACAGATGCTGTGAGTTTGCCCCAAGTTGTCCTTTCCTCCCAGTTAGAGTCACTGGGCTTCACTCCTCTGCCTTCTGTCATCTTTTCTCAACAATCCACAAACACACCGCAACTCAAGCTGATTTCCAGAAAGTGCCACTTCTCTATAACACTCAACTCACTCTTCTAGCATCCTGCTGTTACCAATCTGATATGCTTGGCTCATCTAACTGGACAGAGCTAACGTGCCGTAAAGTCAAAGACCTGGTTTTGTTCTAGATCTTGGCAGTTGTTACCGCGCCTGGATCAGACAACTTGGTTCCTCCTCGGTGCTTTGCTTCAACGGTCAGTGTGTCTTAAGACTCCACTATGTTGGCTTACTTTGATAAGTCTCAGTCAAACAGAACAGAATGTTAGACAATGCAATTCTCACTGACTCCCCTACCTTGCCCCAGCTATACCTTTAATTAGACCTGTCCACATGACAAAAAAAGAATCTATGAAGATAAATTGTTCAATACTTTGACTATTATTTTTAATCACCTTCTATGGTATTTCATAAAATCTTAAAATTCTACTTATTTAAGCCTACTCTTAAAAAGTTCACTGAAATAAAAATATCATATAAGAATTCAAAGAAAACCATATGTTTCATGAAATAGATGGTTTGGGAAAGTTAGTAAGTGTTAAGTCAAAAAAGAATGGTATAGATCAACTAAATTAAATATTGGTAAAAAAAATTTTTAAAGATTTTTGCCTAATTTTACTGTTTGTTGCAAGGTGTTCTATAAATCAATTTTTACACTTTGATAGAACTGATCTAAGAGAAAGTATTTAGCAGTGGCCATTTTTAATACTGAAGCTAGGTCAGCTGTTGGAATTTTAATTTCCAGATAAGATACTCATTTTCTGAGAAAACATCTTCAATTATCAAGGAACTTATAACCAGGAAAGCTACATGATCTCGTCCAGGTGTTCTGATGAGAAGCATGTAAGAAATATTGAACTAGGCAATCATGTGGGATTGTTTGCTTTATGACTGGTCATGATTGAAGACTTCATATGTAGCAGCAAAGACCAAAACATCAGAAAATACCACAATGCTATATGGAAATAATTGTCATTCATTTATATTTTTTAAAAATTATAAACAAAACAAAAAATTCGTAGTGACAGATCTATTTTGCACAACTAGGAAATCATTCCCAAGAATGAATAAATTCTTGAATTAGCTGAAGTTTTTCTTTTTCAATAAGTCACATATTATGCATATAATATAACCTTGTATTCTAGTAATACATCCATTTCTTTGTTCATGTATAGCATTTATAGTTTTTCTATGCATTAATAACAAAGTCATTTTTTAGACTGTACACTAAGAATCACTGTAGCAATCATTATGAAAGCAAATCATACAAACCAATCTTTTACATACACTAAACCATGATGTCAGGCGCAAGATTAGGAAGGACAGTCATGATGTATTATACATGTTTTCAATTATTTGGGAAAAAATTAAAATATCAGAACAACCATTAATAAAAGTTCACCATGGTTGTTTTATACCTTACATATGTTCTTAAAAAAATTATAAATTTTAAAAAGGAAAATTATATTTTACTTAGATCAGTGGAGTTTTTCATTATACAAGATATTCTTCTGGAACATGAACACTGTATAACTCTTTTGTGATATTAATACTCACAGTGACTGGCTACCCATTTTGACATATGTAAAATGCTTATCCTCTGGAGAAATAGAGGTCGAAGGTTCTTAATGATCTGGTAGAGTGTTCTTGTTTCACTTTGATTAGTATCCCAGAGAAAACCCCATGCCTTCCTTCCATGCATTCAGTTTTGTCTTTTCTTTTCTGAGCAAGGGCGTGAGTCAAGGCAGGTGGAGCTCTGTTAGACTTGGTGTAATTTAGAATCTAAGATGGAAGAAGGCAGGGGACTGCTGCAGGGCTCACAAACGGCACGGATTGCAGGATTTGCCTGAATCTAAAGAGCAACAGCTGTGCCGAGGAGCGTCCCTGTCCACACACTTTCTTTATGGCCTTCGAGGCCTGTTTGGTACAAAGTCAGCTCCTATCAGCCAGTTTACTGTAACCAGCAAAGTGACTGGAGAATGTTCTCCTTTCTACTTCCTTCAATCCATGTCTTAAAGAGCCTTTTAGAGCATTTAAAATGTTTGAACTGAAGAGATTCCTATAGCATCTAATGTCTTCAAAGCTTTCTGAACAAGCAAACTGTTAGCTTGAGCCCAGTAATTACTATAGCTGGGTGCTTCTGAGAGAATTCCAGGAAAAGTAAGAACAATGAATGGTACAAATTTTATATATATATATATTAAATTTTATTTATATATATATTAAAATAATATATAATTCCACAGTCCATTTGAGTTCCTCATACTATGAAAAGTAAAAGAGGGATAACACAAATAATTTACAGTAAATGAAAGTATTGCTTCATTGGCAGATAAGTAGGACTAACCCCCAAGCTGTAAAAAATTATTCAGTTTTTCTATTTATGATACTAAAATACAGTGTTTTAATGGTCTCATAAAACATAGAAGGATTTTCTTTTTATGCTTGAAGATATACAAATTTGAGAAAAAATTCTTCAAAAACAAAAAAATTATTATGCCAATTAATAAACCATGCTGTTCTTGTGGCAGTTAAAATTGATCTAAAATCTTTCTCAACAAAATAAACCTGCCTTACCCAAGTGCCCAGCCTTTCTTATCCAACTAAAAATGAAAAGAAACTGTGTTACAAAAAAGAACACTAATGTTTTAATGGCAGCCCCCATCTGAATCATTAAGATCAGGCAATGACCTTTCTTTGGTTATATTTATCTGACAATTTTCTGTAGAAAAGGAACATTAAGAGCTACATAAACCTTCAACACATGTTGCACAGAAAGGACTATATAACCCTCTATTATTTCTGCCTGTAAATGACTACATGTCTAGCTCTAGCCTGGGGCAGAATTGGCTGCCAGGAAACTTGACCTGCATTATGGGTTTAATGAAGCCATAGCTTTCTGTTTATAATTCTTTCCACTTTTAAATAGTATTGTATCCAGGGAAAATGAGGTAAGTGCCTCTCCTCCGGGTTCATCTGATCTCCTGACCAATCCTTTATGAAGGGACAAGTGATGCGATGGACACAGTGCTCAGGTTTTGAAACATGCTCTGCCCTTCACTTGGGAAGATTCATTCAGATCCAGGTAGGTGGGGCACCTGACAATTGTCACCCACAGGGACAGTCTGAGATGCGGTAACCTACAGATGTGTGCTGACTTGCAGACTTGAATAAACATATGTGTACACAATTTCCTTTAGCATTTTCCTGATGACAATGAACAATATCCTTAATTTTAAAAAGTTTTTCTTTAGAATTCCTAGCTCTTTTTGGATCTTTTTTCTCATTCAGAAGCTTCTACTAAATAAAAATTAAAAGTCTATAGACTTTTAGGTTTTTGATTTGCTGAGGCTCCTCAAGTCACCACAAGAAGAAAGAAAAATATATTGTGAGTTTTTGTAACCTAAACATAATTGAGCTTATGATAATCATAATTAATCATGATTGTCTACTAGCCTAGATTAAGAAATGCCTGGGAAATTAGTAAAGCATACTTTCTGGGTGTGTGTCTGGCGGTTCACGGGGATGTGAATTTAGGGAATATATCTGCTTCTTAGCACTTTCTTCTTTGGAGTTCTTTCTGACCTGCTTGACTTCTTGACTATGGTAAGTGAGCAGCATTTCTTTACCAAGTCCTTCCACCATGATATTTCTGCCTGGAGCCAATCATGCCCTTAAGCCATGAGCCAGACAAACCTTTTTTTTCTTTATGTTGTGGGTATCAAGTAAATTGACCCACTGATGGGACAGCTGACCAGTACAGAATCTTAGCTTATATTTTAATCCCCTTTGTCCAAATCAAAGGGTTTGATGAGGTAGTATTAAGTAGCTGAAAGAGGTTTGAGATACAGACTTCTCATCCTGAGTGTCCTGAAATGATGGCTGGCTGAAGGACTATATATATTGGTGAATCTCTTCCTTCCGAGCCTTTCCCTTTGTGGTGACAATCTCATGATCTCAAACCAGCCCTACTGTGCTATACTCACCTGGCAAGCAGTCTCCTACATTCAGGGGAAAAAAAGCCTCATTATCTGCTCCTCATGCTCACAGTCTCCTCCACTATACCTAAACATGTCTTTCCCTAATGTGAAACTATTAACAATTTGATTGGCCTTATTGTCCTCAGACAGAAAATTCAGATTTTTCTCAGCACCATGAAGTCAGGAGCACTGTAGGAGGGGACAGAGGATTGTGATCCTGCTGCTCAAGTACCCTGAGGGTCACTGGTATTTCAATTTACTTCTGGAAAAGGACTAGTCGGGCAGTTAGGGAGCCACGGTCACCTCTGCACTGGCGCAGAATGGTCTATTGGCAGAGGGGAAGCCAAGCTGCAGGAGGCTTAGTTGTTGATAAAGGAAGATGGAAGGATCATAAGATGACTCCAGGAGTCACAGGCATAAAAAAGAATTATTTTAAAACATGGGAGTGACTTGTATGTTTGTTGACAGAGAAGAAAGAGACAGTAGAAATAATGAGTCTGAAAAATAATTAACTTAATGGGCAAGACTCCTAGAAGGTGGAACCTAGTAAGGCCTGAGGGAAGTGGAGGGATCAGTCTCTGCAGAAGAAGGGATACATTTTTTCAGATAGAAAGGAGAACTGTGATAGAATAGAAGGATTTGGAGATACAGTACATTATACTAGCTGGCTTTGATCTTGTTGATTATCTGTTGAGACTTAGGGCTTAAGGAGAGTGGAAAAGATTTGAACTGCAAAGGATCATGTCCTCTGATGGTGGCCAGGTGTGTCTTCTTTATTTACGATGGGCTACAAGTTAGTGGGTCTTAAAATAGGAGCAACTGGTCTCAGAAATTAACAAGTCTAAACTTGAAGAAGGGAATAATTCTAGGAAAAATGTAACCACAAATAGATCACTAAGTATGCTTTGAAAACTTTCTGGGTACACAGGCTTTCCTAGAAATCCTTTGGAAAATGAATCAAAGGAGCCGTGTAGCAACTCTACTGCTTGACAGCTTTGCTGTGTTTGGTGTCAGTATAACTGAATTATTCAACAAATACTTACTGACTGCTCTCACTCCCAGTGCTATGTTAGAGATTGCAAGTACAATAAAGAACAAGATCCTCTCTAACCTTAGGTCAGGTTTCTATATGCCTACTGGCATCTCACCCCATCTCCTTACTTGGAGGGTCAGCTGAGATAATAAACCAGAATGTTATTTGGTAACTTTGACCTATATCTCTCCCATTTCCTACTCACTCCTCACTGGACACCAGTAACTACTGTTTTATTCTCTATCTTTGTATTTTTATAGACTTTGACTTATCGTGCAATACTTTTCTTTCAAAAATGAATAGCATTAGAAGAGGATGGATATATTCAGTTGTTTCCACTGCAGTAACCATTTTACTATATATGTATCTTCTAACATAATATTTTAAGTATAATTGAATATAAACCAGAATGTGTTTTGAAAATGCTGAGGCCCAACTTTAGAAAAGAATCTTTAAGAAAATATTTTTTCATGAAACAATTGTTGTCTTGTAATAATGCCAAATAACAAAATGACTATAATTTCCAAATAGAAGACTCAAACTCCATATGATACCCTACGGTTCTCCCAGACTCAGACACTCTTACGGCACAATTTCACAACCAGGCTCGGCAGCGATTGTCTCTAAGTGGGAGGCGGAGAGTGTGGCTGTGTTTAGCAATCTTTGCCACTTCCTCATGTCTCCAGTGACTGGTCACCCTATTCCTGTGACTGGCTCCCCTGATGAAGACTTCGATGCTAATTTCAGCAGAGCGCAACACAGAGCTGACCCACCAGCCAAGTGTAAACCAGCAGGGCCCTTTGATCTTCAGCCGGGTGCATTCTTTGGGTGGTCAAGGCTTTGGAAGGACAAGCTAAAGCAGTATGTCTGGTGATTGGAAGCCAGGTCAAAGGTAATGTTCTGGAGAGGGTTTCTGGGAATAGAATCAAGAAAATTGCCTTTTCTTTTTGAAAATTGAATCTAGAACAGAAAAAGTGTTTCCTGAAATATATCCAGGAGTTCTAGTCTATCACTTCAATTGTGACCACGGAATTAATTTCTCTATGCTCCACCCCACCTTCTTTTTTAGCAAGCTCAATATTGATGAATATTTCTGTCTTATCTAATGTCAAGTGGTTGCCTGTAGAGGTGGAATACAGTAGGAATGATGGGGAGTCTCACCCTTCTTTTGTGTTCAGGCCAAGAAGGAAATTCATTTGTAAAGCATGGGATTTTTCAGGCAAGAAAAAAATATAAGCTACACATTAGACGAAGGGCCGAGGTAAGATTGCTGATGAAACTGCGACAGTGTTACTCTTTGCTTTCTGCCTTCTTCTGTGAAGGCTGCATTTACAATTGGATTCAGAAATTGAATTCCTAAGAAGTTTACTAGGTAGGGACATAGACAGCTCCCTACTGAGCAACAAACAGAATCACTCCCTCCCTACTGAACAAAAAGTTTGAAGAGGGTAATTTCTTGGTATCCTTCTCTAAATAATTTTTTTCTATAAATTTTGTTTCTTGGGATAGCTGGAAAGCAAAATAAATTTTCTCAAGTTTCCTCTCTAAGCTCTGATTCCCGACTTTTCCGTCTGACCCTCCAACATTTTCCCCTCTGGCCTATACATTTCCTGCATCTCTCCCATATTGTGTCACAGGTCTCATTTTTCAAGAAAACCTAGAGATCTATTCTGTTAAAGGTGAAAAGTCCCACATATTGTCATTTCCCTATTAACCTCAACTTGTTGATATGATTTGTTTTCTTCCTGGGCTATAAAAGTCCATGCCTCTAAATGCTCTATATTGCATTGATCTCTGTCAAACTTTTCATTCAATTCCATTTACCAACAATTGTGCTCCATCCCAGTATGAGATAAAGATGTAAATAACACTTAAAATCTCTCTTTTTCAAGGATCTTAAGAATTTCTGGAGAAGACAGTCCAGTATAGATGGACCAAATGGACTCATTTGGGCACCCTGGAGAAGACTTACCCAAAGGTATGACCACATGTCTATGAAGGTTTCTCAGATAATCTTTGCTTTGCCATTTTTAAAAAAATTTTTTTAATTCCTACATCACTTATTCTGGGCTTACATCAGGATTCTCCACAGTGTATACATTATACACTAGTCCTAAGAGACGCTCTGAGGGAAACGATTTCACGAACAATTGAGAACAGAAAATATACACATGTAACCTAGAATACTCGAGGTTTTCAGAGGAGCAGAAGAAAATGTGTTTGAACCAGAATCTTCCAATCCTATACATTCATATATCATTTAAAATACTATAGAAAAAGTAGTGTTTCTTGGACCACATTCTTGGAAACTCTGGCACAAATGACTTATTAAATTATTAATACAATAATGTCATAAATGTCCTGTTTGTAGATTTTTTTAAATCATCATGTAGAAAAAACTTTCATAAAAGGTGGATTTTTACATGCCTATGATTTTGCTGCTCAAGACCGTAACCACTACTCATGGGTGGGTACTGAACACTTGAAATGGAGCTGTGTCATATGAGGTGTGTTAAAATATGCAGCAGATTTGAGAGACAACATGAAAAAAGATTAAATATCTCATTAATAATTTTTATACTAATGATATAGTGAAATGAAACATTTTCGCTATATTTGGTTAAATAATATCAAAATTAACTTCACCTCTTTTTTTCACTTTTTAAAAATGTGAGTACTGGATTTTTTCCTTCTTTTTTGCATGTGCTCAGCCACTGAGTTACAGTTCCAGTTCCAAGGGTGGCTACTGGAAAATTTAAAATTGTATGTAGCTCACATCACATTTATATCAACCACACTGCCTTTATATATTTAGTATTTTCCTACAGTTTACAGACAGATCGTGTACCCAATGAAAATATTTAAAACATATTTGTTGGCTAAATTAATTTTGTTGGCAAGGTTTGGATTTGGTTGGAAAAACCAGTGAGTGAATGTTATTCTCCAAGGTACTTGCACTTACACTCATTATTGTACCCAGGTGTGGATTGTCTACGTTACAAATGATAGAGAATAGTGTCCAGTAATGCCACACTGCTATTGATTTTGTAAGACCTTTTGGTAGGTTCCTCTTGACTCCCCAGTCAGAATGCACTTGTAATTCTTATATCAAAGTAATTGTGTCAGTGGTATTCTGTATATTTTAATAGTTTTGAGAGTTATTTCCTTGAATTTAATTTATATTTGCTAAGTGTATTATCATTGTTCCTCATGATCCCAAACACCACTATTCCTCAGTGGAAAAGAAGGCAAACAAACAAACAAAAACAGAGATAAAAATCCTACTCTTCTCATATTTATTCTAGAGAAATCTTCCAAGAGATGTACTGAACTCTGAAAATTCTCATAATAAAGCTAGAAATATAAGCCACATTTTCATCTACTGATAGGAATGAAATTGAAGAGTCTACCTGACAATCTACATCTGTGAAACCATTAGACCAATGTGTAGTATTTTATAACCACCTACATTTATAGCCAGATCAGATATGATAGGTGGTTACATGTAACATTCGCCTGCAAAGAAGTCCGTTAGCTTCCTTAATTCCAGAGAACAGTGAGATGTCAACATGGATGGCAGCTGAAGGAAAGTTGCAACAAGAAGAAAATAAGTAGGATTGGGTAGCATTCTCCAAAGGATGAGTCAGAGTGAAAAAAAGGGGGAACGGCACCATGGAAAATACAGTGCAGATGCTTTCAATCAGACAAAAGTGTGCTCACTCCACTCACTCTTACCATCCAAAGAGAAACTGCAAGGAAAACGGTTATGATACACTCATCTTCCACGCAGAGCCATAGTGTGTACTCAAGAAACCATACTGAATGTAATTATCCAAAATCAACTTTCTTTTAAGAAGCTGCGGAAAGCAGCAAAAGAGCTGCATGCCCCTGCTATTCAGGAGTTTACATTTGGACAATGAAAAAGCCCTCTGTCTTGTCAGGCTGGCCCAATAGAGTCTTTTGAGAATTTCCAGTTTGTGGAGGCCAAAATATAAAGTATTGGGCTTTGTTTTTCTTAAATTATAACATATTCTGCTGAAATCACCTTGCCTTTCACACAATAACTGCTACTCCCAAATGATATTTTCTGACTTTCTGGATATCTCACATCAGTCTATCGCGATCACAATCTAACCACACTCTGTAATTAGACTTGAACTTTTAAACACACTTCTGAATTCATTTCTTTTATGTTAAAAAAAAATGAAATGAACAACTGGGATGGGTGAAAGGAGAAAAGAAAGAAGGAAAAGATTATACATATATATATATGTATATGTATATGTATATATATATACACACACACACAAGATAGATAATTGTATTACTAACCTCTGTTGGTTCATCAAAAAGAATGGTTTGTACTTACACTGTTTAATCATTTCTTCATGCTTATATCCTGTGATCTGAGCAACTACTTTGAAGATAATACATAATACATTAGCCATTGTTAATCTCCAATTATTTGTTTTGAAATTCTGTATTATCTCTTTTACTCTTTTCTCATTTTAAAACAAAAAAATCAGATCAATGATTTCCCATTGTCATTAAAAAGAGTGACTCCCCTACCCCATCCCCCAACACACACATAATGTGTAGGGTTTTTATGATTTGGATTAACCAACTAGTCTGGCCTTCTCCCCCAACATCAGTTGCATATACTCCATGGACTAGGTAATTTGGGCAACTTGCTTTTCTATTTCTGTGGCCTCCATCTCTGCACATCCAGCTTTCAAGCACTGTCTGAAGTTTAGTCTTGTCCCTAGATCTTCCAGGAGCTGTGACTCTTCACTCTCATGTACTTCCGGCATTACTAAGCATTCCTTTATGTCTGCTTCTCTAACACACACACACTCACACACATCTGATTATAAATAATGCTGCTGAATTAAATCCTAGCTGTGTCAATTACTGTGTGACCTTGGCCATTAACATCTCTGTGTCTTAGTTTCCTGAAATGTAAAACTCAGGATAGTTACAGTAGCTATTTCTTATTGTTGTGAGGAATAAATTTATTCCTATAAAGCCCTTAGAACAGTACTGCATATGTTGTGTGCCCTTTGTGAATGATTTCTGTTACTTGTAACAGCAGTTGGAGCAAAGACATTAGTGGTATGTTATTATTTCTGTATTTCTGACAGCACTGCTTGGGATAGCATTCATTCTACAGGATCAATAAACATTTATAGTACAAAAGAGTAAGGCACATAGAGTAAGAAACTTTAAATGAGAATCAATGCACTAATTTGTTACTATTTTTAAAACTCTTTTAGAAATTCTTTCTTCACAGTACCAGAACTGATTTGGTGGTCTTTAGGAAAAAAAAAAAATTTTTTTTAAAGGAAAAGCTAAAATAAGAACAAAACTCTATTAGCTGGTAATTGGTGGGTGAGCTCCTTTTTGAAATTGCATTGTTCTTGTGTACAATTCTGGAGAGGCAAGCATTTATCTTAACTTACATTTGAGACCCTTACAGTGCTGTAAACTGCAATAAACTTACACAAATGAAAACTGAGTTCAGTCAGGACTGAGTAATAACAACTAAGAGAAGTCTCTAAGTCTCCAGATTGCAATTATGCTCATTGTCTCACTAAGGAGCTCTGGCTTTAATGAAATAAACTGGTGGAAAGAGGTTTAAAAATAGAACTAAAAAAAAAAAGAAGAAGATCAAATGTGATCTAAAAGTCTGCCTTCTCTATTCTTCTCTGTCAGTGTACAGAGGTGAAGAGAAGCGCAGAGCCACTCTTCAGCGTTAGAAAATCAATGCGCATTTTGTGGAGAGCAGCCGCCTTTCAGTCACAGTATTTTCCCCTGCTGTCTCATAACTATGTCCTTCACTAAATTTAACATGTCCCCAGACTCCCATTTAATTCTCACAGCCGGGGGACGGGACTAGTTCAGCCAAATCTTTCCTACGGTACTTACAAATCTGCCCTTTAGTAATTTATTTTCTCCATGAAAATGGTCTCTAACTAAACTCTAATAGATTTTGTCACATGGTTGCTGCTTTAATCAGAGAAGAGTATTGTATGGGATTATTAATCGTGCTCTTTTTCAAAAGCTACTGATTAAGCGTTTGCCTGATAGTTACAAACAGCCAGAAGGCACAATGGAGGCTGCTTGCTTACCAAGTAGCAGGCTGCAGGTAATCTGCACCCTGAGTCCGTAGCAGATTGCATACAGCTAGTGCCAACTAAACAGACTGATGCTTCAGTTCCCCTCAGCTCTTAGCAACAGATTGCTCAGAGCAATCATCTTCCCACCATTTTATTCACCAGCACCCAATAGCAAAATTCCTCCCTGCTCCCCACATCTGAAAACTGAATGACATGCTTGGTAGAAGAATGTATTCAACTGTGAGGCACTGCTTACAAGATTTACTTTGGCCTCCTCAACCAGCAGACCCACTAAACACCATCTACCCCTGCCTTCTAGGAAAGCAGCATTGTAAGCCACACAGTTGCTTTACGCGTTAATGTTCAAGGCTCCAAAATAACTGCCAAGCAACACAAAGGGGCTTCCTGTACTCAAGAAAACCCCTACTTCTTTGAAGCCAATTTATAGTGTGCTCATGAGAACACACATTCAGACCAAACGCCAAGCAAGCTTGAGGTTTTGTTAGAAGACACCGGGAATAAGCAGTGAGTAGTGTTTTTGAAAGAAAAAAATAAACTTACATTTTAATTTATGTCTTATGCTGAATATGAATATTTTCTGTAAAGTTCACAGCTGTCTAGAAGTCCTTCAAATTTCGTAAATATGTGTACGATTTTTCCTGTCCCCTTGATGGTCCATATCTTGTCCAAACTTCCTACATTTGGCTCCAGATCAAATGCGTAAAGTAGCACTTCATACTTTGAGTTCAGTATAAATGTGCTATATGTAATTCTCCACTAACTTAAAATAATGAGAATTTTTAAAACAATTAAGTATTCTCTTGATTTACCTACATTAGCTATGTTGACATACCTTTGGTCATTAGAAAATGAGCAATTCTTTGTTTAGATTATTTGTTTCCTTGTTGTAATTGTTCTATTGTGAAACAAAAGCTGTTTTCACTGTCTCTAAGAAAAAGGAGAGTAGCCGGGCGTGGTGGTGCACGCCTTTAAACCCAGCACTTGGGAGTTCAAGACCAGCCTGGGCTACAAAGTGAGTTCAAGGCAGCCTGAACTACATCATGAGACCCTCTCTCAAAAAATAGGGCCAGGGATTTAGCTCAGTGGCCTAAGTGCCTGCCTGGCAGGTGCGAGGTTGTGAGTTTGATCCTCAGGACCAAAAAAAAAAAAAAAGAAAAAGAAAAGAAAAAGGAGATTAGTTAAACCATGGAAGATACAAAGGAAAAATATTTCTTAATTATTTTATGTGTCTTGACAATCAGTTTATTAACTCTACACAGGGATTTCCTGGGTTAATCTTGTAGTTATCTATGTAGATGCTTTATTAGGTCTACTAAATGGGCCTGAGGGCTCATGTGTTTATTTTTTTATCTCTTATTTTGAAAGAATTAATAGGCTAATCAACAAAACAGAAGTCTTTAGTATGGTACTTGGGACATCTCTTTTTTTGCACATTTTCTTCCTTAGTAACTATACTAAGGAAGAAAGATGTAATATTTGTAGAAAAGCTAATAAAAGAGATGTAGCCAATTGTTTTGTTCCTCTCTAATGAATTTATAAAATTAAAACTCTTCTTCCTTTATGAGATTAAAACTTCCACAAAAAACATCCTTGAATTAACTTCTATTCTACACATTACATTTTTTAATAAACAATGAGATACACTGAGCTGAAAAGCTCAGCAAATTTAACAACAACAAAAAAAAACTCAGAACCAAACCAGTTGAAATCAGAATGTTCAGACTGTAATTAGAATGATAACCAGTCACAGTTTTGCTACACGAAGACAATATATGTTCTGCTTCAATGGTTTGGTGAAATGATAAAATACATTTATAGTGTGGTCTGTGGCAATCAAATTACTTTTAATCAGTGCTATTCAGGTAGTGTCATGAACAGTTTATACTGCTACCATGTAAAAATAGTGCTTGCTTGTTCATGTTGACAGAGGCCAAGATGCTAATTTCTAACACTACTTTGCTATTCACATATAATAAAATCTGATCCATTTCTGAGTTTTTACAGCAGGTATGTCTTACTCTTGTACTCTGATATTATGGAAACTATGTAGTAGTAGAAATGTGGCATAAATCAGAACTAAGTTTAAATCTTTACCACAAATGCTTGGCATGTTTTTTACCTTTTAAAACCTTAAGGGCCTCGTCTGTAGAGTTAATAACACTTAGCAGGTTTATTGTGATGCAATGTGTAAAAAGTATCTAAGTCTAACACACAGTAGGTGCTCTATTTCCCCCACTAGTCCTCGGTACTAAATGTCCTCCCTTCCATTTTCTTATGGTGTACTCTAAAATCGTGGAACACGCAATGTTATAGCTGAAATTTTCAGATGATTCATGAGAAGAAATATAAAAATAAATTGATTTAATATGATGCTGATTTATTAGTTGAAATGACCCAATACGAACTTCAACACAAGAGCGGGAAAAAAAAGGCTTTGCAGCTACCAAACCAGCGTAAAGGTACTAGAGCACTACCCATGGTTTATTTTTTCAGCTAAAATAACCCAGATTATTCACATTTTCCACCGTTTGGTTCACTATCTTTAATAGATGTTGGCTAGAGTAATGGATCTCACATTTCACTTTTGGTTTCTTCTCTTTTAATTTCTTTATTGAACATGTGTTCATATGCATTGTAAAAACAAATAGAAATTAACCATGGCAATGGTTAAAACATAAACCACAAATTTGAGTCAGCAGAGGTTTTTTGGGGTAACCTAACATTCCATGTTTCTGTGTGTTTCAGTCTTTTTGTCAACTTATTAAATGATAAATGAAAGAGATCAGAATAACACAATATAAATTAATCCCTTTTAAGAGTTCTATATGCTCTTGGTCAGATCCCAGACCCAAAAAGAAACTTGATCTAGGTTTTGAAAGTACTTTAGTGTCTCCGAATGATTTCACTTGATCAAGTTTTCAGAAAATACATAGTTCAGACCAGTGACAAATTGTCAAGAACTTAAAGGGAAATGCTATGCTTGTCTTCAATTGAAAATGCAAGACTTACCTATTTTATTTATTCTGCAATATTGTATAAATGCCCTCTGTATTACTGGGGTTATTTATTTGTATGTATTTTGATTTTAGATACAGAATTTGGGGAAAGGTAAATTCTTCTCCAAATTTCTCTCCCCTTTTCTTCTTTTCCTACTCCCAATTCCTAAATATATGTCTGCCTGGTTTAGTCATGCCTCCAAAGTCTGGCTCTACTCATTCAAATTTGTATATAGTATATCAAGCGTTTTGTGCACAGTATGAGGTAAGATCACAAAATATGATGACTGTTGAAATTTTTTGAAAAGAATTTGATAAAGATCTCCCTACCTCATATTATCAAAACTTTTATTTTGCTTTTTATATTAAAATTTTGAGTTTCTCATGTATAAGAAACCATGCTATATTTAAACTTGTGTTTCACTTAACATTTTGATCTCAAGGTACATCCATTCACCTACCAAGGTTCAAGATTAAGTATAAATAGCACATTTTCTTTATCCATTCATTTGTTGGTAGGCATATTGGCTGTTTCTAAGATTTAGCTGCCATAAATAGTGCTGCTATAAACATGGGTGTGCATGTATCAAGGGGAACAAGTGATGGAGGGAGGGGGAAAGAGGGAATGAAGAAGGGATGGAAAGGAAAGAATTCAAGAAAAAAAGGAAAAAGAGCTTTTGTAAGTAGAAAGAGAACCAAAAGTTGGAAGAATCAGCGAGGCTTGGAAGAGTCAGGGAAAAATAAAAAAAATTATGGTGTGTTATGTACATGTACCATAGGGATATGATAAATGTAATCATTATGCACTGTAAATGGTGCCAATGAAAAAAGAAAAATCAATAAGGACACATTACAATTAACACCCCTCAAAATACTTCCCTCTGTAGAAGACATTCTTTTGTGAGTGCCTTTAGTTTCATCAGCATGGCTACCTTGATGTCCTAAATCACTTCAAAATGTCTGCCTTTCATGGTCATTTTGACTTCAGGGAAGAGTCAGAAGTCACCCACTTCCAGAGCTGATGAAAAGGTAGATGAGGACATGTGGTAATATTTCCACCATATCCTATGAGCACTTCTCATTTTAGGCTAGATAAAGAGTACAAAGAACAAGATAAGCTTTGAGCTCAAGGAATTTCTTACTTGATTTAGGAAAGTATACATAGAAAGCAACATGTACTCCGTTGCATATCATCTATCACATAAACAATGTATGTCCATACCTTGCTAAAAAAGAGGATGAGTGAACATGGTTAAAGGATAAATGACATACAAATTGTCAATTCCATTTAAAATATGGGCAATAGGCATGGTAGCTAATAGCTAAAAATTCAAATATGCTATTGAAACTTAACAAAATTTTTCCTCTCCATATTCATTTTTCTCTGCTTTTGGCTCTCATTACACTAAAAATAGGATCATTGTACAAGACATTTCCAATAAACTTACAAGGTCTGATTTACAAAATAATTTATTGTCTAGAAAATATTTTTGTTGCTGTCATGCAGCAAGAGATCAAACAACATTGTGACTAATGTGTTCATTGTGGACCTAACTGTAGTGTCATTTTGTTGCTTGCCCAGGGAAATTGTGCTAAAGGAAAGCAAAAGAGCATAAATTGAATTGTTCAAATAACAGTTTTGCCTTTTTGCTTTATATTATCCATCTTGATTTTTGCAGTGAGCTTGCCAATTAAAAATACATTTTGATTGGGGTCTGAAACTGATATACCTCCCAGAGTTTTGGACCCGAAACTCAATGAAAAAGAACCACAGAGGCACGCAACCAATAACCACCCAAAATTGAGTGAATTAGAAATGTTCTGTTTTGCCACACTAGTCAGAAAGCCACAGGCATTCCACCACCCCAAAAGGGTCTGGAGAATTGATGGAAAGTAGAAAAAATGAACATGGATTGTACATGGTTGTACTGTTTCATTCTTAACAGTCATTGTAAGATTCCCAGGTTTTAATTCAGTCTTTCTTTGAAGAAAAACAAGTAACCTTTTAAATAACAAATTTGTTTGTTCTTAACCCAACAAATGCTTTTGAATTTCCTTTTTAAAATTCATCCTAAGAAACAATAAGAAAGGTGGCAGACTTTATAAGAATTTACCTTGATTTTTTTCTCCATGTTTTTATACTTCAAAAATAGAGATAAGTGGATGATTTTTCAGATTTTATTTCACAAATATTTACTAAGAAATTCAAGTACCTGAAGACAATTCATTGGATACTGAAGATACATAAGTGAAAGACAGGGTCCTAGCCATTAAGAAGCTCTGAACTGGTGAAAGAAGTCGAAATAATGCAGAGTGAATGCAGTTGTGTGATCGCTAGGGTTTCAATGTTTCTGTCATTATCAAATTCATGTTGAAGCTTATTCTACATTGTCTTGCTATTAACAGGTGAGACTTTGGAGAACTGATTAAATCATGAGGGTGGAACCACTGACAGCATTAATTGGATTACTGCTCTTGTTAAAGAGGCTTCAGAGTCTGCTGGACCTTCCATCTCTTCTGCCACATGAATCACAGCATGGGACCTTTTCACCTGTCTGCCCTGTGAGAATGCTTCAAGAAAAAGGCCAGATACTGAACCTGAAGATATCACAATCTTGAACTCTCCAGAAATGTGAGAAACAAATTTTCACTGTTTACAAGTTCCACAGGTCAAGATGTTTTGTGATAGCAGCAGAAATGGACTGAGACAGACAATAAGAAAAGGTGATGAGAGGAAGCCTGAGGGATTTCTCCCGCAGCTGCTCTAACGTCTGAGGAAGAATTTCTAAGACAGATGAACTTGAACCGGGTGCATTTGCCAGGAAAAAAAGAGAAAGGATTTTTGGGCAAAGAGGCACCCTTTATAAAGGGATAGAAAAATAGGAGAGGTCATAGTAAAACAGGAAAAACAAAAGGTGAGATTTAAGATGAGAATTACATCAAGGGGGATTCTAAGCTTAGATTTTACCCTGCAGACATAGGACTGTGGCAAAATAAAAATATATTCACTCCCTAGAAAGATCACCGCCTGGACCGGCATCAGGCTAGAGGCGGAGGAAGAGATTGCCAGTGGTCTGGATGAGGAAATGAAAGAAAATTTGAAAGATATTAAAGATGTGAAAAAAAAAAACTGAGATTACTCGATGAACTGTGTGTAAAGGGAGGGTTGACATAATAAAGAAGGAACACTGTCAAAAATCTCAAACTAGTCTTCTTACGCACATATTTTACATTTATTTTTTTCCTGTTGAGAACTGTGATAATATGTACTTGTAGACAATAGTTTGACCTTGATTGAAATTCACAATAATCTTCTTCATTTTCCTTTTTTCCTTAATTGCAATTTTGATTAATACATGTTTGTAGTACATAATTATTACAGTTCATTACAGAGTAGGTACATGTACACATTTTAATTCTTTTCACCCCCTCACACCCTCTCCCTATATCTCTTGGCCCTTTTCCTTTTGTAAAGGTTTTAACTCCCTGTTTCCTATTACCAATCTTTTTTCCCCCCTCTTTTATTTATATTTTGGACTTCTCATATAAGAGAAACATGCAATATTCAAGCTTGTGTGTATCTTGAAGATAGAAAAAAAATGCAGTTTGCTTAGCCTGCCTGACACTATTCATATAAAAGGCACTTTTTTTCTCATGCTGTGGAAAATAATAGCTTCCTTTGGCAGTAATCAACAATGCTTTTCTGCCCACAAAATAAATGAGTTTTGGCACGAGGAGTCTGTGCTGGACCGGTATCATTGCCACCGGTATCACTGAGCTACAACTGGTAGTGTCTCAAGCACATTGCATTGCTTTTTTTCTTAAACCATGATGTTCTAGGCCAGAAACTCGTACTCTTTACTACCCTGTACTAGACTTTCAAAATCATCTCAGATGTCACCTCCTCCATGAAGTCTTCTCTGATATTAAATCAGTGCTTTATGCTGCAGGATAAAATCTGCAGTGTTTGCTCACTAAGATATGAATTGCCTTATAAGTCTGTAAACTGTTAATTTCTAAAAACTATTTCTTTCCTATGCTGAATGTTTTTAGAAAACTTTAGATTCTTGTTTATATTCTGAAAGCAAAATGTGTGGCTAAAACCATTCTTTTACCTTTTTTCCCCCCCGAGTACCTAGCCTCTGAGATTTTAGAATATTCTTATTTCTTTAATTCTCTCTATCTAACCACACATAGGCCTCACCTCCAACTGACGCTGACACTTACAAACTAAAGGAACAATATTATAATACTCAAGATTGCCCAAGCAGGCGTTAAAACTCTGCCATCATGTGTGTGACTTCTGTGAACCAATTTGTGATT
>RJWM01018939.1:0-22779 GCA_004363535.1 Dasyprocta punctata
TTTTTTTTTTTTTTTTTTTTTTTTTTTTTTTTTTTTTTTTTTTTTTTTTTTTTTTTTTTTTTTTTTTTTTTTTTTTTTTTTTTTTTTTTTTTTTTTTTTTTTTTTTTTTTTTTTTTTTTTTTTTTTTTTTTTTTTTTTTTTTTTTTTTTTTTTTTTTTTTTTTTTTTTTTAGTTCTTTATATATTCTAGATATTAGTCTTCTGTCTCAGGAATAGCTGGTAAATATTTATTTCCATTCTGTAGGTTGTCATTTCACTCTACTAATTGATTTCTTTGCCATTCAGAGGTCTTACAGTTTGATGTTATCCCATTTATCAATTCCTGTTATTATTTCTTGTGCAATTGAGTTCTCACTTAACAATTTCTTTTCTACACTTACACTTTTAAATGTTTTGCCTATTTATCTTCCAATAAGTTCAATATTTCTGCTTTAATGTTTAGATCTTTCATCCTTTTTGATTTTAGTTTAGTACATGGTGAGAGATATGCATCCAGATTCAATCTTCTGCAAAGTCAGTTTACCTAGCACCATTAATTAAACAGGCTATCTTTCCTCTACTGTATGCTTTTGGCCCCTCTGTCAACAATCAAATAACTGAATGTGTCTGGGGATGTTTCTATATCCTCCATCCTCTTCCATTGATCCATATGTCTGTTTTCCTGCCAGTATCATGATATTTTTAACACTGTTGCTTTGTAGGAAAACTTGAAGTCTGGTATTATGATATCTCCTGCTTTGTTCTTGTTGTCAAAAATTGCTTTTTCTAATCTGGTCTCTTTCAGTCCCATGTGAATTTTAAGATTCTTTTCTCTATATCTGTGAAATACATTGTTGGTGTTCTGTTTGAGACTGCTTTGAATCTGTATAGAAATTTTGAAAGGATTGTCATTTTGACTATACTGGTTCTGCTTATCCAGAAGTAGGGAGGGAACATCTTTCCATTTTTCTGACATTCTCTTCAATCTCCTTTTCAGGGTACTGATGTTTTCTTTGTAGAAGTCTTTTGCTTTCTTGGTTAGGCTAATTCCTAGGTACTGCTTCATTTTTTGCTACTTCCAAAAATAGTATGTTTTCATAATTTCTTTCTTGTTGAGTTTATTACTGGTGTACACAAATGCTATTGATTTTTCTGGGTTTACTCTGTATCCTGATATATTACTGAAGTTAGTTATTAATTATGATTTTTTGTTAAAATTCTGTCACTCTTTATGTCATTAGCAAATAATAATTTGAGTTCTTCCTTTTCCATATGTATCACTTTTATTTATTTTCCTTGCAGATATTTTTGGATAATGTTTCAAGTAGTTTGTTGAAATAAAGGCATGATGGTGAGCATTTTTATCTTGTACCAGATTTAGAGAGAAAGTTTTCAGTTTTTCTCCATTTAATCTGATGCTAGCTGTTGATTTCTCATAAATACATTTTATAAAATTCAGATATCATCCTTCTATACTATTTTCTTCAGAGTGCTTATTGTGAAGGGATTCTGTAGTTTGTTAAAATATTTTTCTGGGTCCATTGTTAAGATCCTGTTATTTTTATCCTTCTTTCTGTTTATGTGTTGTATTATATTTATTGATTTGCACGTTTTGACCCATCCTTGTATTTCTGAAATGAAACCACTTGATAATGATGTATGAGTTTTTTGATGATGTGTTGTAATCTATTCACTACTATGTTGTTAAGAATTTTTGTATCGATGTTCATTAAGAAGATTGACCTATGGTTTTCTTTTTCATTTGGGTCTTTATCTGCTTTTAGAATCAGAGTGATGCTCGCATTCATAGATGGGTCTGAAAGCACTCCATCCCTTTCAATTTATTGGAAGAGCTTGAGGAATATTGATGATATAACATCCTTAAAGGTTTGTAGAATTCATCAGTGAATATACTGGGTCTTGGACTTTTTTTGGTTGGTTGGTTTTTCGTTACTGTTTCAATTTCATTGCTTATTATTGGGTTCTTCAGCATTTTTCTCTCTTCTTGGGCTTCCTTTGGTCATTTGTCTAATTTTTCAAGATTTTCCAATTCATTAGAGTATGATTTTTCAGAGTAGTTACTAACCGTCTAGCCAAACTTCTGAAGAGAAAGAGAGGAAAGATTCACATAAATACAGTTAGATATGAAAAGGGCAAAGTCACCACAGGTATCGTTGACATCCAAAAGCTAACTCTTACACATTGCTAATGAGAATCCAAAATGATACAACCATTTTGCAAGACAGAAATTTCATACAAAACTAAACTTCCAATGCAATATGGCCAACATGCTTCACTTTTCATACCCAATATTCACAAAACTTAGGTTTGTAGAAAAACTTGAACTTGGATATTTATAATAGCCTTCTTCTTAATTGCCATAAAGTGCAAACCAACAAATTATTACTGTGTGTGAATGGATACTTTGATATATTCAAACAAAGAATATTATTTAGTATAAAAATAAGCAAGATACAGTACTGAGTTATGAAAAGGCACAGGTAATAAGAAATGCAAATTAGTAAGCCAAAAAGCCAAACTAAAAAGGCTATATTTAGTATGATTAAAAATGTATTAAAGACAAGATCATTTGTAGAAAGACTGATAGGTTTAAGAGAGCAATGAATAGGCATAGCAAAATGAATTACTTCAGACAGAGAAACTATTTGTTGTGATATAATGGTGGATACATGTGATTCGATTTGTCCAAATCCATAAAGTATACAAAACCAGAATTGAAATTTTGTCAACTGTACACTTTGTGTAACAGTGATGTGTCAAGTTAAGTTCATCTATGGTACAAGTGCCCCACTCAGGTGTGGGATGTTGGCGGTAGGCAGTTAGTGCAAGTTTGTAGAAAGAAGTAAATGGGAATTCTACACTCAACTCAAGTTTGCTAAGAACCTGTAAGTTCTGTAAAAAGTAGTTTTAATATATTTGAACAATGGGATGCAAAAATGTATATGAAAAGCAGACTGGTTAGAGAGGGAACACGATTGAGGGGACAGCAATAGCATTAAAGAGGTCAAATTGACCAAGATATACTGTATCCATATGCAAATCCCTCAAAATGATTGTAGCTATTATTCATTGCCAACATACACTCATAAAACAGAAGATAGACGTATGTATACATATATATGATGCTAACAAAAAAGAAAATTGCCAGTAACTACTTTGTAAAAGAGGCAAAATATGCTTCAAAGGAAAAGTATAACCAGGCACAATGTCTTTTCATGTTGAGAAGGGTTTTGATTAATCAATAAGTTATAATAATTTTAACTACGCAGATTCTCAATACCAGAGCTTAACAATAAGTGACACAAAAACATAAAAAAAGGAGAAATAGAATTTTTAAAGCCTTCAATATCATTCTGTTAACAATCGATGAAGTTAGACCTGTAATATGATATAAGCCAACTTAATATAACTGACATTTGTAGAATATTTTAACCTAAAATATTTCATTGTTCCATCTTTTCAAATGCACACATAATATTTTACTGACTTAACCTATATTTCAGGAAATAAATCAAGATTTAATTTATTAATACTTAAAGTCATAAGCCACACAGATATTTCAGTATAAATGTACATTCCAGTCTTATCTGTAATAATAAAGCCTAGAAATAATATTAATTATCCACAAACAGAAGCTAGAAAATATAGACTAACAATTAGTACACAGAGATTAGTAGTCAGTTGGGGAAAATGAATATGTAGAGGGAAAGGAAAGAGCAATTTGCAAAGCACAAATAAACTTTGGGAATTGGACACATGTCCTCTGTCTTGGTTGTGATGATCTTTTTGTGGCTATAAACATACGTGACTATGTATCAAGTATGGGCAGCTTACTGTACTTGTACCTCAATGAGATCAAATTAAAATCTAAGATTTCAAATATAGTAAATATATTTTAAACTTATATTAATGACACTTAAAAATAAAGATACTTTAGTAATTTAATATCCAGTGCCTCACAGTTCGGCTCCTCACTTACTGACATAGTATTGAAAAAGTCAGTCAGCTGACAAAAATTGCCTGCCTTTTTGAACAACTAGGATATGTATTAGGGTACTCCATCCACTTCAGGGGTTCTCATAGCAAGCATCTGTCATGTCAAACATGAAATACTTTGCCTTGCAACAGGAACTAAAACATGAAGTGAACATGATTTGCAGGTCAAAATCAACTTAGACATCAGTATTACAGAATATGCTTTCTTAGTACTTATCATCAAATGAAGAAACATTTTTAAATCACTAATCTTTAATGTTGTATTGATTTACATGAAATTTTTCTCCTTCCTCTTTTAATTTAGAAAATGTTTAAATAAAAAAGATGTTCCTGAGAGATGTCCAAGAAAAATTAATTCCACATACTCTTCTGTTCCGTTTTGTTCAACAGAACAAGAAAACTAAACCCAAAGGATTGCTTCATGTAACAAATATATGTCAGACTGAAGGAAAGTACTTCCACAGATATTGTCTTCTCCCAACGTGGATGGCATCTCAAGCCTACTTCAGAAGAGGAGACTAAAAGAGAATCTGATTTAACATAAACAAATGTGTTTAGTAAGTCATCTCTACTATCTTTTTTCTTTTTCTTCTCTTTATTTTTTGTTTTTCAAAACAGGGTTTCACTATTCACTTCAGGTTGGCCTTGGACTCACTTTGTAGCCCATGCTGGCTTTGAACTCACAGCAATGCTTCTGCCTCAGTCTCACAAGTGCTGGAATTACAGGAGTGCCCCACCACACTTGCCCATCTCTACTTTTTCTTTTCTATAAAATAGTTATTAAAAATATCTCTATGATTCTGTTTCATGCATACTCACTATGATTGGAGATGAGAATGATTTGTTTAACTTCCAACATTTCCAGAAAATAATTCACACATTTTCACATCTCATTCCTTTTTATTACTGGAATTTCTGTAACCTTACTAACAGTCAACCCAGCTTCAAATTCCACTGCCTCAGTGATGCTTTTAAGCCAGCATTGGAGAAAACTTCCGACAAAGAAAAGGAAGTAGTAAAACTTACCAATTTATAGAAAAGTGACCTGATCAAAAAAAAAAAAGTTAAGCTCATTTATAAGGAAGGCATCACACATTAGCTGGAGGATCTTGGGAGTTTTCTCGCTGTGCATCACAGAGTGCTTACTTCAGACAGTTTACAGTACTAACTTCAATGATCCAATCTTCTTTTTTGCAAGTGTCTCACAGGATTTTAAAGTCAAAATCATAAAAAATATTTTGAAGTACTTCATATGCAAACACCCCAAAAAGTGTAATTTATTCTCGTATTCCTAAAGGACCAATAAAATTTGTCTCTTTTCCCTTAGTTTTCCATATACCAATCCTCAGAATGAGTGTTATCACTATTACAAGCATTTTCCTTCTGTTACTGATAAGAACTCCAAAAGGGGTATGATAGGATATTCGATTTTCCATTGTAGGACTTCTTAAACTATTATTAATGTCCCTAGGAAAGGCAAGGGAAAGGGTGAAAGCATCATTTCATTTCTGGGAATATATATTAATTTAGAGGCAACGTAAGCAGTAGATACTTTAGGGAAAGTTTATCATATATTCTTTCTTTTAGAAAGTGTTCTATTGTGCAATAAAAATGTTGCCAATGAGCTTTGAAAGTTCTGCTGTTTAAAGATCAACTTAATTAATAGAATTGTGAAATGTGATGTATTAACATTCACTGAGGATTAAGTTTAAGTGTTGTGTATGTTGTGGTTTCTCTTCAGAGAGCAGCTATTAGAATGAATGACGTCCTTCTCATTGATGAAGAAAAGAGTTTAGCTGAATATTAGAAAAACAGTAAGTATCAGAGTAAGATTTCAAAAGATGCTTGACTGATTAGTCTTTGATTATATCACTAATTCTTGTAAATACTGATTAAAAGGATAATATCATTAGTCCACTAATAACATCAAATTTTAGCAAAATTAAAACTAATAAAAAGGCAAGATGTTTTCTAATCAGTCTTTCCTTGGAAATGTACATATTCATCTTTTAGGAAATTTCTCTCTCAAATAAAATTAGACTCGCGTTTTGCTATTAGCTATCTTCCTTGTTTTGTGAGAGAGCTTCTATTAATAAGAGAAATATTTTTAAGAAACAGCTCAGGATTCCATGTTTCTCTGGGATCGTGAGTTTAAAGCAGGTAATTTCAAGATATTTTCCTTAGAGATTAAATAAATCTTTTTCCTTATGGAACATTTATAAAGTCAGTCATAAGACTATTATGATTCCTTTCCAAAACAAACACATGCTAACTCATTTCTTCAGAAGAATTTTTTCCATGCCACTTATAATTTGTGATTCTGAGTTCTTGTATAAGGAAAATGGAAAACAGTGCATCTGATAAGGGAAGAGTTGTCATTGTTCACCTGGTGTCCTTGGCACCACCATGACAATTTCAAAGTATACAAGAGGATGTAACATACAAAATCTGAAATACTGCTGAGAAGAATGTTAAAGGAGAAAATAAATAGGCATTTATTTTTCTACTATTTACCCAGAGGGGAATATTGAATTTACATATAGATCATTAAAAATAAGGTCATTATTTCATCTAAAAAGCTGTGATCACTGAAATTTTTATCTTATTCTTACTCAACACAAATGTTCAAAGGTGTGCTTTACTTACACATGAATATAACTTACTCTACTTTTAGACTGATAATAATCAGATTAATAGTAAAATAAAGTTCATATTCTTGTCTTTCATGACAAAGTTGAGGTATATACTAGTGCATATTTGTATAATTGAATGTAAATATTTTCTATTGTAAACAAGTTTATACAGACTTGTATTCAAAACTCAAGTCTATATAAATTTAACTTGCCTCCAACTTTAGTTTATTTATCTGCACTTCTTCGATAAATGTTTATTATTTTTTCTATTGAGTTTGCTAAATGATTTCTATAATATTCTAGATTTTAATTAGTGAAAAATTATATTCCTGGTTTTATACCAAATTATCATGCCAAGATATTTATTATATGGTTTATAATATAACTTCTTTCCTAAAGATTCTCCTGATATATATGTTAGATGATTAGGCTAAAAATTAAGTTTGATAATGTCTTATAGAAAGAGGTCAGATGTTTGAACAATGTTTAGTACAAATTGCAAAATTATATCACATTGTTTGTATTGAATTTCAACATTCACCTTCCTACGTATCTGAAATAATATTTTTATGTAGTGCAATGGCCGTTAGTTGAGCCCCACCCAGATTCTTTTTACTGAACTTGTGGACGGGAGCTAGATTTCAGGTGACATTACAATCATCATTTAGTTTTTCATCTTGCTAATCTTGTTTTCTTCACTCCTTCTCATAAGAGTAATCTCTTGATTACTTCCACATCAAATAAACCCAACTTACGTTCTGTTTCTTAAAAGTCCTATTTTAGATTCTCCTTAAAAACAGACTTAAGCATTTACTTTCTCTTTGGAGCATAACACAACATATAATTGGTCAATATTTCTTTTCATAGTTAAATTTACCATTCTTATATGTAGATGTTAAATTTCAGTGAGAATATCGAATTCTAGAAATGAAATACACTTTTTAATGCTACTAATTAAAAACTTGTCTCTCTTTTTAGGTCAATCCAGAGGACAGACTGAATAAAATGGATGGAGGAAATCAGTCTACTGTGTCAGAATTTGTGCTCCTGGGACTTACACACTCATGGAATATGCATGTCCTACTCTTTATGATATTTTTCATGCTTTACCTAATGATTGTATCTGGAAATATTCTTATCATGACCTTAGTCATCACTGACTCCCATCTGCATTCCCTCATGTATTTTTTGTTGGCCAACCTGTCTTTTGTTGATATATTGCTTTGCTCTAACACCACTCCAAAGATGATCACAGATTTTCTCAAGGAGAATAATACTATATCTTTTGGAGGTTGCATGTCCCAGATCTTTTTTTTTTTCCATTTCATTGCAGGTCTTGAGATGGTTCTTCTGGTGGTAATGGCCTATGACTGCTATGTGGCCATTTGCAAACCACTCCACTATTCCACCATTTTAAGCCTGCAAAGATGCATTGCGTTGGTGGCTACTGCGTGGATCGTGGGCTTTGTGCATGCCATGAGTCAAATTATTGTCACTGTGAGGCTGCCTTTCTGTGGCCCCAGGGATGTAGACAGTTTTTTTTGTGATAGACCACTGGTAATTAAGCTGGCCTGCATGGACTCATGTAAGTTAAAGATTTTGCTCAACATTGATTGTGGGGTTGTAGCTGTAACCTGTTTTATTCTGTTGTTGATGTCATACACATATATTTTTGTCACTGTCCTTCAAAACTCTAAAACTGGTTCATCTAAGGCACTATCCACTTGCACTGCCCATATCACAGTTGTGGTACTCTTCTTTGGGCCTTGCATCTTTATTTATGTGTGGCCACTAAACATCACATGGTTAGACAAGTTTCTTGCTGTGTTTTACTCTATTACACCTCTCCTGAATCTAGATATTTATACTTTGAGAAATAAAGAGATGAAAAATGCTATTAAGAGATTCAGAAGGTAGTACATGGATTCCAATAGAAGTGCTTAGTTTTTACACAGTTAATGATATTTCATTGTCAGAGAACTGTTCAATCAATTTTCCTAGTCTTTCAAATTACTTAGATGAATATCTAAATTTTTTACGAAGGTCTTCATTTTGCTGAAAACTAGCCCTTTTGAATTAAAAATATGCTTCTAAAAGTTTTAAATCTAAACAATACTTCTTTCCTTTATTCCTGAATCAATAATTGAGTTAAATTTAGTTTTAAGAATTAACAATAAAAACTTGAAAACAAAAAGGGGCACACAGACAGTTTTTATCTGTCTTAACATAAGATGAGCTTTAATTAGTGGCCTAAAATGAATTCAGATATACTTGATATCCAACTGTATTTGATTATGTCATATATATGTATATATTTAAGTACTTTTACTATTATCTCTAACTTTTGAATGAGTAAATGAGACTCAAAAGTATGAATTAAACTTACTTGAGTTAATACATCCTTAATTATTCTTCATTTAAATGTTCCAGGTAGCCAAGATGACTGTTCAAAAAATAAAATAGTCCTTTCTCATTCAGAAAGTAAAAAAGTAACTCATACCTAGAATAAAATATCATATTATCTCTACAAATTGAAGAAATATAAAATGGTCTGCAACTCAGAAAAGTTAGAAGGGAGAAACTACATTCTGAGGCGAGAAAGTGGGAGCACTCCAGAAATTAAGACAGAGTTGACAGGAAAGCTAAAAAGTACAGAAATGATGATATCATATAGACAAAAATACAAAGTAATGCATAATCCCTACCCTGGTTGCCTTAAAGGAAGGGGATCCACAAGCAAAAAGTGGACACGGAAAGAAAAAACTAGCAGCCTTAAAAGTAAGCATTGGATCACAACAATAGCTGCAGGAGAAAGCCGTAGTTATGGCAAGCTGTAAATCCCTAACAGGAATTTAGTTTTAAAGTGACCCCTCCCTCACAGCAGGCAAACATTAGAGAAGCAATCTGCTGCAGTGTTTGCCATTTCCTAAAGAGCTGTAACCAAAAGCCAACTTGAGGGGAGCTTATTATTTTTTTAAGACTGAGATTCTCTGTTTGTTTTGTTGTTATATTACTTTGATCCAGTTTTATATACCTATTTTTTATTAACTGAATTTTTGTATCCTTGTTCTTTTCTCTTCTTTCTTATCTTTTCTTCTTTTATAAAAAATGATGATGTCTTCTGTTTTGCTATTCCTATCCCTTTCCATTTTGTGACTGTTAGATTATTATCATTACACTTTGCCTTTATTAATTCTTATGCTTTATCAGCACATACAGGCAATACATAATAATTATACTCACCTTGGAAAATAGGCATATATACATAACACATCTTAATCATTTTACTTCTTCTTTCTCTCCCAGTGCTCCCCTCATCCCTCATTCCTGGATCTGCTTCCCATCTTCACAGTCCACATCTCAATTTTTGAACATCTATTTTTCATTTTGCTCTTTAAATTATTTATATTTTGTGTTTCTCAATAAGGGAAACCATGAAATAATTAACTTTCTGTGCTTGATTTTTTTCCCTAACCATTACAGACTGAAGATTCACCAAAGTTTCCTAAAAGTGTGTCAAATTTATCGTTCTTTATGACCATATTTTTACTATCCATTCACCTGTTGATGGCATATAGATTGCTTACAAAATCTTGCTATTGTAAATTGTGCTACTATAAACATGAATATGCATGTATCACTGTAATACAATACCTTCAACTCTTTCTGGAAGATACTCAGAAGACATATAGGTAGTTCAAACGGTGTTTCTATTGTTTGCTGAGGAGTCTCTATACATTTTTCCATAATGCTTGTAATGGTTTACATTCCTACCAACAATGTAGAAAGGTTCCCTCTTCCTTACATCCCTGCCAGTATTTATTGTTTCATTGTGTCCTTGAAAACAGCTATTTATATTGGAGTAAGATGAAATATCAGTGTTGCTCTGATTTGCATTGTTCTAATGACCATAAATGCTGAACATTTTTAATATACTTATTAGCCATTTGTACTTTATTTGAGAAGTGTCTATTCATTTCAATTTTCCATTTTTCTTAATATGGTCTTTTATTTTAGTGTGTCTTTTTGTTGTTATTGTTCTTTTTACATTCTAGCTATTAGTTCTCTGTCTCAGTAGTTGGCAAATTTTTCCCTATTCTGTAAGTTGCCTCCTCATTTAGTTGTCTCTTTTGCTGTGCAGAAAATTTTAGTTTAATATTTTCCTCCTTGTTAATTTTTGGTGTTATACTTGTGCATGTGAGTTCTGTTCAGAAAGTTCTTGATTATGTACCAATGTTTCCAAAAGTTTTACCTATTCTATATTCCAGTAGATTTTGTGTTTCTATCTTTATAGCTAAGTCTTTGATCTATTCAGATTTGATGTTAGTACAGGGCAAGAGGTATAAGTCTATATTTTTACCTGTATTAATTTTAACTTGTTAATATACTCAATGTTAATTTGACTCATCTTTTCTATTTATATTGGTGAAACAGTGGCTTATTTGGTTTTTGCTCTATTTCCACATCTGGTTTGCCTCACTGCAGTTTGTTTTCTTCTCTTTGAGCTGCACTGGTATTATGCCCTCAGAAAATTCTGCTCACTAAGGAGTCCTTCAGTTAAAACTGAAACAGACATTCATTCAAACCAATTCACAAATAGTAACAAAGAAGCAAAAGAAATTACGCTCCCTAAGGCTCATCTCTTCGATAAATAAATCCAAAAATATCTAAGTTGATGAAGTAACAGGCAACAAATTAAAAACATTGATTTTTTAAAAAAATGATCAGTGATTTCAAAGAGAGTACAATAAACAGCTGAATGAATAAAAAGACAATATTGAAAATAAAAACAATTCATTGGAAACCTTCACCAATAAACTTAGTCAATCAGAACACAGAAATTCAGGGCTCAAGGACAAGCTAGGTGAATTATGCCATTTAGATATTTAAAAATCAAAATTTGAAAAATGTAAACAAATATAAACACTGATAAGATTTAAAACAGCAAAATTAGAAACTTTTCATTTAGAAGAGAGTACTGAGCTATACAATAAGGGCATAGAATATCTATTCACTGAAATAATACAAAAAGTAATCATATATCTTTGGAAAGATATGGATGTCCATGTACAGAAGGAATTAAGAATTCTCAAAAGGCACGACCAGAAAAGAACCTCCCCACATCATATTATATTTAAATACAGAGGAAGGAAACAATTTTTTTTAGGAAAGAATACTGAAAGTTTCCAGAGAGAAATACCAGGTCACTTACAAAGACAAACCCATCTGAATAATTGCAGATTTTTCAGCAGAAACAATAAAGACTAGAAGATAATGGAATGATGCATTCAAAATCCTAAAAGAAAATAGCTGCCAACTTAGATTACTTTGCCCAGAAAAACTATGCTTCATAATTAAAAGATAAGTAAAGAATTCCCAAAGTGAGCATAAATGAAAGCAATGTATATCCACTAAACTAGCTTTGCACATATTAGCTAAAGGAATCCTAAACACGAAAAGCAATAGTAGAGAAGCAAATGAGAAGTAGAAAAAATAAAACATATGATTAAAAACAAAATGACAGTGAGTACACATTTTCCAATAATAACCTTAATTTAAACTACCTTAACTCTCCAATTAAAAGGCAGAGTGAAATTAATAAAGAAACTCTTTCATGGCTACAAGAAACACAGTTTATCAACAAAGACATGCACAGACAAAAAGTGGATGGATGCAAAATGATATTTTATGCAGATCAAACCAAAATTACGCAGTATGCTCATATCAGAAAAAACAAATCTTAAGCCAAAATTAGAAGAAGCAAAGAAATTCACTTTGTATTTGTAAAGAGAACAACCCACCAAGAACACAAAACTATGGTAAATTATGTTTGCATGGAAAATGAGTACATTCCATTCAATACAGTAACACTAATCAACATAAGAAATCAGATAGGCCCCAATAAAATGTGAGCATGTAATTTTTACATCACTTTTTCTAATATACAGGCAATCAAGATTAAAAAATCAATTAAACTACACCATAGTACAGTGGAATTAATAGACATGTACCAAACATTTTATACAACTACTGGAGAATACACATTCTTTTCAACAGCTTGTGCAAATAATAGATGATGTTTTAGCCATGAATCACATCTTAACAAATATGAAACACTGGCACTATGCAATAGTTTGAAAGAAAGAAAAATTTCTAATATTCTGTTTCATAGTTGTGAGACTTAGGCATTGGTAATGTACTGTGCATTTCAGGATAGGAGAAAAGAGCGCAAGGAAAAAAATTTTCCATAATAGAACAAACACTTTATCAATAAAAATGTTATCATTCTGTTTATAAATAACATTGTTGAACATGTGAAAATATTTCTGTTTATAGTTATGCCTAGAATCTAAATGAATGAGCAGTAAAAGAAAAATATATTAAATAAATGATTATTGAAATGGTAAAAATTGCATTCTAGATTGATCATTGCAAATTGTGAACCTATACATATGAATATATGTAATTAACATTAATGGTCCAACAGTCAAATATTTAGCTCTCTCTACCTTATAGTATATATTCAACTTATCTGCCTGTGTACATAAATTCAATCCTTGTATCTTAGTTACTCAACATTTTAAGTGAAAATTTCAAACTGGTGTGCTGAATGTCTAGTATTTCAAAAGGTCACATAATTAAAGAAATCTCCAGATTCAATTTAACTCCCATCAAAATACCAGTAGCATTCTTCACAGAACTACAAAATTAATCCATAAGGAAACACTAAAGCACTAGACTATTCAAAGTAATTCTGAGTAAAAATGATAGTTGCTGGAGGTATCACAATATTTGATTTCAAAATACACCACAAAACCAAAGTAACAAAAACATCATGTGGTATTGTCATAAGAACAGTCACACAAATGGGTAGAAGAAAGTGGAGGACACAGATATAAGTCAGAACTATCTGATTCTTGAGAAAGGGAAATTCCATATTGTTTAGTCACATATGATTTCCAAAGGAACTCATTGAGAAAGCACTGGAAAACTTAGAAATAGATGCCAACATATAATTTGTCTTCTATATATGTGATTGCTAAAAGCTTTTCCTGTGGTGGAGACTGGCAAGTACTCAAACAAGGTATTTACCCTGTTATAGTATTTTGCTACTGATAGTTGTCTTTTTGCCTGAATTATTTCCAGGCTTCTTTATAACCAATTATTTAAGTTACAAAGAATTAAAGACATACTACAATGAGACATGCTTGTCCATGTTTATAGTAATATAATTCATAATGACTAAACCTTGAAAGTGGCCTATATGCCTAACAACAGGTGAATGGATAAAGAAAAGGTTTTTACACACAATGGAGTGCTACTCTTCCATAAAGAAAAATAAAGTTAAATCTGTAGGAAATTGGACCTTGAGACCATAATGTTAAATGAAATAAATCAGACACACTAAATTTAATATCACATAAACTATTTTATATAAGAAACCAAACTAGGTTCAGGGGTGTGGCCGCACAGCAGGTCTTAGAGGTTGCACAACCAGGAGCCAGGCCCTGGCACTACATGCCTGAGACTTGCCTGGGGCTTGTCCTGTGCTCCAGAGGCTCTGAACTCCTTGCAGCCAGACACAAGGTCTGGGTAGTGCCACACTCCTGGGTGTGCTCCGCCTAGCTACCTGGGTCCTGGAGGTTCTGAACCCACCCACAAAGGCAGAGGGTCCAGCAACACACTCTGAGAGTGCATCCTCACTAGCTGTGCAGAGGATCCAGTTCTACCCAGTCTGGCATTTCAGCACAATCCATCAGGGGAAGGCCCGGCCAGCCTCACAGGACACAGAGGTACTGAACATAGCCCAGGCCAGAGCCCCAGAGCTGCTCATCATGGAGTGGCCAGCATAGCTGCAGGGCCTTAGAGAACTTGAGCTCTACCCATCAGAGCACAAGGTGCAAGATCCATTGTTCAGGGGTGCGGCTGTGCAGCGGGTTCTAGAGGTTGTGAACCTGCCCAGCCAGGAGCAAGGCCCCAGCACTATATGCCTGAGACATGGTGGGCTTGCCCCATGCCTCAGAAGCTCTGAACTTCTCGCAGCCAGACTCAAGGTCCTGGTAGTGCTACACTCTGGGTGTCTAGCCGCTTGGGTCCTAGAGATTCCAAACTCCACCCAGCCAGGCTCAAGGTCCAGTGGCACACCCCAGAGCTGCATCTCTGTTAGCCACCTGTGTTGTGGAGGTTCTGAACACTACCTAGCCAGGTTCTAGTCCCTGGTAACAAGCTCCAGGGTTGTGACCCTGCTAGCTACAGGGAGGATACAAATTTTGTCCAGCCCAATGTCCCAGAGTAACACAACAAACTACATCAGAGGGACACACGGACAACCTCACAGACCATAGAATACAAGGGTCCAGTGCCATAATCTGGGGGTGTGCCCTGGCGAGCCACTGGGATATGGGAGGATTGAAACTCTACCCAGCACAGTGCTCCAGTGCAATCCATCAGGAGGCTGCCTGACCAGTCACACAGGTTCCAGAAGAATATGACAAAACTAAAAACCAAGAGACAGTCTCAATCCCCCAACTCACTGAGAACAAACCCAAGAGACACTGAAATGGAAATGGAAGACACTGTGAGTCACAAAACTGAACTTTCTGAAATAATAGTAAATGAAGTAAAGAAACAACTCCATGAAACTATAGAGAAACTCAAATCAGAAATAATCTCTCAGCAAAAAAATGAAATGCCAATCATTATGAAAGAAATACTGTGTGTATCCAAAGAAGATCAAAAGAGAAAATAAAATAACATAAGAAAATGATGGAAACTTTGAACAAACAATATAAGACACAGATTGAATGCATGAAACAGATTCAAAGGGAAATTTGGGAAATGAAAAATTCCATGGAAAGTTGGCAAGACCGCTTGAATGAAGCTGAAGATAGAATCTCGGACCTCAAAGGCAGCATGAAAGCTTAGGATCATGAAAGAAAAAATCTCTTAAAAATAACAAGAAACCAAGAAACAACAATTCAGCAGCTGCAAGATGATGCCAAGAGAATTAACATATGATTAAGAGTCAATGAAAAAGCAGGGGTCAATACTAATGACCTGAAAGAGTATTGGCAGAAATAATAAGAGAAAATTTTCCAAACATGGGAAGAGAATCTGATTTACAGGTAAGTGTGGCACACAGAACCCCAATTAACAGAACCAAAATAAATCTTCACCCAGACATATAATAATTAGGATATCAGAAATACAGCACAAGAATAAAATACTAAAAGTTGTCAGAGAAAAGAAACAGGTCACCTATAAAGGCAAGCCTATCAGAATCACAGTAGACTTCTCAACACAAAGCTTTAAGTGAAGAAAAGCTTGGAGTGAAGTATTTCAAATCCTGAAAGAAAAGAACTTTCAACCCAGATTGCTGCATCCTGCAAAACTGTCTTTAAAAATTGATGGAGAAAAAAGATACTACCATGACAAAGAACAACTGAAGAAATTTATGGCCACCAAACCAATACTAAAATGAGTGTGTGAAGACACTCTACAAAGAGAAAAAAATAGCTACAATCTTAAGAACAACAACAAAATGAAACCAGTAAGCACAGCAAATAATTAAACAGAAAATGTAGAAAACCAACAACAGAAAGACATCATGACAGGGATGAGTCAGAACATATCAGTTACATCAATCAATGTAAATTGTCTCACCTCACAAATAAAAAGAAACAGACTCGCAGAGTGGGTTAAGAACAAAACCCAAAAATATGCTGTGTACCAGAAACACATTTCACTCAAAAGGAAGCTCACAGACTAAAAATCAAAGGCTGGAAAACAATACTCCATGCAACAGGAATCCAGAAAAAAGCAGGGGTAGCTATTATGTTTGCAGACAATGAAAACTTCTACCGAGAACGATCAAAAGAGATAAAGAAGGTTGCTACATACTTGTTAGGGGAAAACTTCAAGAGAAAGAGAATACAAACACAAATATATATGCACCAAAAATGGGAGCACCCAACTAAATAAGGCAATTTTTAATACAAATGATAAACCAAATAAACAATAATACAGTTTTTACAGGGGACCTTAACACCCCACTCAAACAGAGACACAGATCAACCAAACAAAAAATCAGCAAAGAAATGACAGAACTGAATGAAACTTATGAACAAATGGACCTAGTAGATGTGTACCTAGTGTTCCACCCATCAACATCAGAATACACATTCTTTTCAGCTGCACATGGGTCGTTCTCTAAAATAGATCATATACAGGTCCACAAAAGAAGCTTAAGTAAATGCAAAGGAACTGAAATAATTCCATGCATATTATCTGAACATAGTGCAGTAAAATAGAAAATGAATGAAAAAACCCCACAAGAATCCCATAAACACGTGGAAATTAAATAATACTCTCCTAAACAATCAATGGGTCACAGAAGAAATTAAAGAATATCTACAATTGAATGAAAATCTGAGTACAAATTACCGGAACCTGTGGGACACAATGAAAGCAGTCCTCAGAGGGAAATTTATACGACTAAACTCCCACATCTGAAAAATGGAAAGAACACACATAAACAACCTAATGCTGCACCTCAAACTTCTAGAAAAAGAAGAACAAGTCAAGTCCAAAGCCCAAAGAAGGGAGGAAATTATCAAAATCAAAGCAGAAATTAATGCATTTGAAAATAAGAAAGCAATACAAAGAATTAATGAATCAAAGAGTTGGTTCTTGGAAAGAGTAAATAAAATCGATAAACCCTTAGCCAAACATATCAAAAAGAGGAAAGAAAAAACTCAGATTCATGCAATAAGAAATGAAAAGGGTGAAATCACTACAGACCCTGTGGAAATATAGAAGATCATCAACACATACTTCAAAATCCTTTACTCACATAGATTTGATAACACAGAAGAAATGGACAGATTCCTAGAAACCTATGAATTACCAAAGATGAATCAAGAAGATGTAAAACTGCTGAATAACCCAATTTCACCTAAAGAAATTGAAAATGTGATTACAACCTTACCAACAAAGAAAAGCCCAGGTCCTGATGGATTCACTGATGAATTCTACAAGAAATTTAGGGAAGACTTAATGCCAACACTCCTCAAACTCTTCGATGAAATTGAAAAGGAAGCAAGTCTCCCTAACTCATCCCTGGAAACAAGTATTACCCTAATACCAAAGCCAGAGAAAGATCCAACCAAAAAATAAAATTACAGGCCAATCTCCCTAATGAACATAGATGCAAAAATCCTCAGTAAAATACTGGCAAATAGAATACAGCAAGTTATCAGGAATATTATACAACATGATCAAATTGGATTCATCTCAGGAATGCAGGGATGTTTCAACATATGCAAATCAATAAATGTAATATACCGTATCAACAGGGTCAAGGACAAAAACTGCATGATTATCTCAATAGATGCAGAAAAAGCTTTTAACAAAATCCAACACTGATTCGTGATAAAAAAAAAACCCTACAGAAAATCGGAATAGATGGTCTCTACCTCAACCTGATAAACACCATATATCATAAACCAACAGCCAACATCTTACTAAATGGAGAAAAACTGAAAAATTTCAACCTAAAATCAGGAACAAGACAAGGATGTTCATTATCACCACTCCTACTCAATATAGTTCTGGAAATATTAGCCAGAGAAATTAGACAGGAAAAAGAAATAAGGGGAATAAGGATAGGAAAGAAAGAAGTAAAATTGTCACTCTTTCCAGATCATATGATATTCAACATAGAAGACCCCCAAAAATCCTTTGAAAGTCTTCTAGATGTAATAACCAAATTCAGTAATGTTGCTGGATACTAGGTGAACACTTAAAAATCAATAGCATTCCTGTACACAAACAACAAAGTCACTGAGAGAGAAATAAGGGAAACCACACCCTTCACTATAACATCCAAAAAAATGAAATACTTAGGAATCAATCTAACGAAGAAAGTAAAAGATCTGTATAGTGAAAATTACATTACTATGAAAAGGAAATCAAAGAGGATTTCAGAAAGTGGGAAGATGTTCCCTGTTCATGGATAGGAAGAAGAAATGTCATGAAAATGGCCATTCTCCCAAAATTATTATACAGATTTAATGCAACCCCAATCAAAATATCACTTGCCTACCTCACAGAGCTAGAGAAAGCATTCCTGAAATTCATCTGAAACCAGAAGAGACCTAGAATAGCAAAGGCAATTCTGGGCAACAAAGGGAAGGCAGGAGGCATCACGATACTTGATTTGAAACTATACTACAAAGCTACTTTGACAAAATCAGCATGGTACTGGAATCAAAACAGACCTGCAAATCAATGGAATAGATTAGAAGATATAGCCATGACTACAAACACATTTAGCCACCTCATCTTTCACAAAGGGGCCAAACATGTACATTGGAAGAAAGATAGCTTCTTTAACAAATGGTGCTGGAAAAACTGGCTTTGCATATGTTGTAAACTAAAACTAGATCCATGCCTATCACCATGCACTAAAATAAAGTCAAAATGGATCAAAGATCTGAATATTGAAACAGAGACTCTAAACTTGCTAGAAGACAATGTAACTAAAAGTCTTGATGACATAGGAGTAGGCAGAGAGTTCATGAGCAAAAATCAAACTGCATGGAAACAATTCCCAGAATCAACAACTGGGATCTCATCTTACTAAAAAGTTTTTGCATGTCAAAGGAAATCTCCAACAGAGTGAAAATAAACCCCACAAACTGGGAAAATATCTTAGCCAATTGTCCATCAGACAAAGCACTACTATCTAAAACATATAAAGAATTAAAAGAAATCAGGCCCCTAAAATTCAAGGACCCAATCCAAAAATAGGCATCTGAGTTGAATACACACTTCTCAGAGAAAGAAATTCCATTGGCAAATAAATATATGAAAAAAATGTTCAATCTCAATACTCATTCGGGAAATGCAAATTAAAACAACACTGAGATTCCATCTCACTCCAAAAAGAATGGCCAAGATTAAAAAATCAACCAACAACAAATTCTGGAGCGGCTGTGGGGAAAAAGGAACACTTCTCCACTGTTGGTGGGAGTGTAGACTGGTGCAACCACTGTGGAAATCAGTGTGGAGATTTCTCAAGAAGCTAGGATTAGAGATCCCATTCAACCCAGCTATCCCTCTTCGGGCCATTTTCCCAGAAGAATTGAAAACATCATACCACAGTGATACTTGTGCACCCATGTTTATAGCACTCTATTTTGTAATAGCCAAATCTTGGAAACAACCCAAGTGCCAGTCAACCAAGGAATGGATCAAAATGATGTATTTTTATACAGTGGAATACTATACAGCTATCAAGAAAGATTGCATTGAGACATTTATAAGTAAATGGACATGACTGGAGACCATACTCATAAGTGAAATAAATCAAACCCACATGTGTGAATATCATACTGTCTCCCTAGTGTAAGAAACTGAAACAGTATATATGATCCAAATCTACAATAAATACTGTGTAAGGGTAAAAAACTGCTCAAAGAGCAAAAGTAATTGGGAAATGGAGAAGGAGGAAAGAAGTAAGAGAAAAGGAAAAAGACTTAAATCTGTACATATGTATATTTAAGATAACTAAAATGACTGTACTGCTGAATGTATTAGTTATTGAGAAAGATCGGTTAATACTCATATAATTAGAACTATTTTGCATGTCTATATCTGTTAACATAAATGACCATGCTAAAGGTAACCATACACAATATTGCAACCATTGTCAAGTTCCTATCATCTTGTTTTGTGAACCTATAATGTTACTGCTGTGGACTTGCTGTTGTTGTTTGTTTTTCTCTTTTGCTTTTTGTCTTTCTTATATGTGTGTTTTTTTCTCTTAAAAAAAGAAACCAAACTATAAGTTAATTATAGAGAAAAATGAAAGATCATATGAAACAAGGAGATAGATCTTTTGCAAATGAGAAAGGCACAAAGAGAGTGATGGAAGAGAGAGGGAAGTGGAAGGAAATGAAAAGAAAGAAAATATGTTATCTATATGTATCAACTCCCCTTGGTGAATGTAATTATTATGTACTGTAAACACATAGCAATAAAAACAAACCAAAATAAGCTTTAAATCATTTAAATAAACTATTACTTATCATGAAACAATATGCATCTATGCTTCTAGCCTCAACTTTTTAAAAAATTTTTCTTTTCTTCCCAGTTGTACTACTTCTTCCCACTGTTTTGCAGTATTGCACCATGTTATCCATAACTAACTTGACCATAATATTTTATTTATGTCTTCTGTAAATTTTCATACCTTTATACCTACTTGCTTCTAATTGCTGTTCTTAATTTCCTATCATGCAAAGCATTCAACATATTTAAGGCAGGCCATTAGTTATATTGAATTCAACATATTTAATTGTCAGGCCATTAGTTATATTGAATTTTTCATTTAACCATATATGCTCATTAAAGGAAAGCAAGAAATTTATCAGATGTTTTTAAAATGTATTTATAGTATTTAATATGTTTAACGTTGTTGTCTGTTAAGGTTTTAAATAAGGGATGTGTATCTTTAAATTAAGAAATACAAGTGCATGATTGCTTCCATGAGATAATGACAAGATATTTTGATAATTATATTAATTTGATGTCACAAAACAGCTTTCATTGTAACAGCAAATAGAAATATTTGATAAGCAATATGCCAATATACTTACCACTTCATTTCACACAAATAATGCCCGTGGTGATTTTATGATTATTTTCTCAGTTGTGAATGTAATAATCATTCAGAGTAGAAAAGAAAACTTCCTCCAAGTTTCCCACTACACCTTAGTTTTTTGTCACCTCCATACACCTTTTATTGTTCTGTATTGTTTATCTTAGCATCGCATTTATTACATCGAATATAAATCAATTGAGGAAAGTAGAACAGTTTAAAGTAAAACTTAGTGGGCAATGTAAGTATATAGTCAAAGTGAGACTGTTTTAATAATACAATAGCATTGCAAAAGAATTATCACACTTGATTACTTTCAACTGTAACATAAATGTCACATATCCCCAATCATCAGAGAAATGCAAGTCAAAATGACAATGAGGCATCTTTCAATCTTTTTGTTTTTTATTTTATAAAAGAATAAAACAAATTTTCATGACCAAATAATAAGAGAATAACAATAGTTGCTACCTCATGTATCATCATCTTCACTCCTTTTAAAGTGACATATCAAAAAGAAAAATGCTAAGTGTTGGACAGGATATAAAGAACAGTTTAAAATATCACACTATTAAAGAAGGTGTAAAGGCCGGGAGTTTGGATCAGTGGCTTAAGTGCCTGTCTGGCAGGCGTGAGGCTGTGTGCCAGAAAAAAAAAAACAAAAAAAAAAAAACAAAGAAAGTGTAATTCAATAGAGCCACTATGGAAAAATATGGCTAGTCCTCAAAAATTAAAAATAGAATTGTTATATGATAAACAATCTCGCTACCTGGTCTAAAGCCAAATAAAAGAGAATAAACATGTTGAAATGATGTCAGCACACTCATATTTATTGCAGCACTACCTATTAAAGCCAAGACATGGAATCAATTTATGTGTCCAGTGGATAAATGAAATGTGGTACATATACAAAATGGAATACTTTTCAGAGATACAAGGGTGTGAATCTTGTCACTTATGACAAGACAGATAAGCTTGAACAATATTGTACTTCATCAAATAAATAAAGTACAGAAACATGTTGTACTTCATGATCTCATCCATATGCAAAATATAGCAAACATAATCTCATATGGGAATGGTGGTTATGAGAGGCTGAACTGTAGAAATGATAAAAACAGGGTTCCATAGATAATGTTAAAGATGCCAAATTACAGTCAGAAGGTATATGCTCAAAAAATTGCACAACTTGGTAACTGTAGTTAATGATTAAAAATTGTATTCTTGAAATATACTAAGTGAATGTTAAATATTTTCACCAAAAATGATAACTATATCAAGTAATGCACATGCTAAACAGCTAGATGTAACCATTACAGAATATAAATATATTGAATCCTCATGTTATACATGACAAATACATGCAATTTTAGCCACAGTTTTAAAAATTTTGTAATTTTCAATGAAAGGAATTAAATTGTGAAACAAAAACCTAAATTATGGATGGTGTGTATTAAGAAATACTTATCAGGAGCCGGGCGTGGTGGCG
>RJWM01018939.1:22879-40111 GCA_004363535.1 Dasyprocta punctata
AAAAAAAAGAAATACTTATCAATGTAAAATAGGCTTTTGTAACTATTAGAGGTTTATAAAAGTTCCAGTATGATCCCCAAAGAAAGATCAATCGCATATAGAAAAAAGGCAAAAGAATCAAAATACATAACTATAGTAAATTATGAAATAGCAAATGAAGACAGCCAGAGAGGAAAAAACAAAATACCTACAAAGCAGTCAAAACATAATCAATAAAATGATAGTATTATATCCTTACCTGTCAATAAATGTTAAATAAAAATGCACTTAAATTTCCAAACAAAAACATAAACAAGATGAATGGATTTAAAAAAAGAAGAAGACCTGATTGTAAGCTGCTGACAAGAGACTTGTTTTACGTTTAAGGACACACATGGGGGAAAATGAATGGACCAAAATACATCTATGAAAATAGTAGTTAAATTAGAGAAGTGGTAGGGATAGTTATAGTCTGTGGATTGAATATACACAGCTTCCCCCCAAAATTCATGCATTAAAGGTTAGTTCCAAGGATGGCAGTTTTGGAAGGTGCTTTGGACCTTTAGATCTTTAGGATGTTGGTCACTAGAGGTAATCCTTAGGCTACTGGTGGCATTCTGGAAAGGGATTGTGGGGTCACCCAGTTTCTCTCTGTATCTCTGCTTCCCAAATCAAGATTCAAGCAGTTTATTCTATCAAAAACTTCACTTTATTGCTATCCAGCTTTTTTACCAGAGGTCCAAAATAACAGAGCCACCCATTATTACACCAAAATCATAAACTAAATAAAATGCTTGCCTTTTGTCTTTAACTGCTGTGGGCATCAGATAATATAGATTTTGAGTAAAAAAAAAATGTACCAAAAGACAAAAGCCATTATGTAATGCTAAGGAGTCAGTTCACCAATAATTTGCCACCATTATAAATATATATGCATTACACACTTGAATATGCAAATATACAAGACAGTTATTAAGAGATCTGAAGAGAGAAATAGAAATACAATAATATTGGAAAACTTATATTTCAATTTCATTGATTAATAGAACATCCACACAGATAATAAATAAGGAACCACTGAACATGAACTACAATTTGCAAAAAATGAACACAGCAGACATATACAAAAACATTTCCCTCAATAGCAGAAAAATAAACATTCTCTTCAAGTGTCCACAGAACGTTCTTCAGAACAGATCTTGCACTGTGCAGAAAACTAGTCTTATCAAATTTAAGAACATTGAAATCATAATGCATACATTTGCAACCACAAAGATATTAAACAAGAAGTAACATGAGTAAAAGAAGAAAATTCACAAATATATGGAGATTATATGACATAAAAGAGAGTCACATTAGATCAAATAAGAAGTAAAAGAGAAATTTTAAAAACACAGAAAATAAAAAAATAGAAATGCTGCATATTAAAACATGGTATGCAGCAAAAGTAATTTTAAGAAGGAAGTTTATAGTGAAAAATGTCCTATTTAGAAAATATGAACTTGATTCATAGCCTAACTGATTCACAGTCCCCCATAGAAAATTTTAAAAAATGTAGCAAGCCCTAAATTAGTAGAAGGATGGAAATAATGATAATAAAAAAGTAGAGTGGGATGTATTAAAATAAAAATCAAAAAACAATAGAAAATATCAGAGAAACTAAGCATTCATATTTGAAACGGACAACACCAATAAATCTTCAGCTAAACTAACCAAGAAATAAAGATGAAGCAGAAAATTAAACTAACCAACAAAAATAAAAATTAACCAGAAAATTAAATTTACAATCAAAAGAGAAAATATCAAAAAATTAATGTTACAAAAGTACAAAACATCACAAGTGACTACCATAAATGGTTGTTCTTGAAAAATTGAATAATCTGGAGAAAATGGAAAATATCTAATGACATCCAACTAACTGAGGTGAAATCATGTGGGAATAGAAAATCTAAACAGATCAATAAGGGTTAATGAGCAAGGGGTATTAATTATAAATCAAAAATCTCCCAAAAAACTCAAAAGCCAGATGATTTCATAGGTAAATTATATCAAATATTTAAAGAATGATTAATATTAATTATTTTCTATTTTTTCCCAAAAACTGAAGAGAAAATAATCTTCCAAACTCATTTCATGACCAACTTTACCTTGATATAAAAGAATTCTATAAGAAAATTATGAGCTAATATTCCTAAAGAATATACATGTAGAAACATCCTCAACAACATACTGGTAAATCAAATTTAGCAGTTTATGATTCAATCTAACCTATGCCTAAGACAGAATGTGGTTCAAAATGTGCAAATTACTCTGTGGGTTGCAACACATTAATAAAAGAAAAAGGAAAATAGGATCATCTGAACAAATGAAAGAAAAAGATTTTGACAAAGCAACTAGCTTGGTTACTTTTTTCTTGTTGTTGGGACAAAATACCTGATGCCCAAAATAAAAGAAGGAAAAGTTTGTTTAGCTTAAAGTTTGTGGAGGTTTTAGTCCTTACTCATTTGTCACTGAGGCATGGTGGCAGATGGCAGAGGGGCAGCCATTCGTGGCAGCCACAAGCAACAACAGCAAAATGGCAAAAGGGAAGAGCACACCTCTTTCCCTCCCTTATAATGTACACAGGCTAACCACCTCAGAGCAAGTGCAGCACTCCCCATCAATCTCAATGCTAGAAAATGAATAGTCACAAACACTAGATTTGGTAAACTTCTACAGACCCGCCTACCATGACCAAATGAGGCTTTGGGGGGACATTCAGACACAAATCATAGCAACAACATATATGGAAAAAGAAAGTCAACACATTTTGCTATAGGAAGAATGTATTGCAACATAATTATATAAAATATAGCCACATATTCAATGTAAACATTTTTTTCTAAGATAAGGAACAAAAAATGCAATCATATGTAAGATTTCTGTTCAGCATAGTATTGGAAGTTCTAGCCAGAGCAATCATGCAAAATAAATAAATAAATACCTCAAACTCAGAAAAGAAGCAATATTTTCTGTTTCTAGATGACATGATCTTATATGTAGAAAATCTAAATTTTCCACCAAAAATCTGTAAAAATTAAAAAAAGAATTCAAGAGAGAGAAAAATTCAGCGGGCAAAAATAGTCTCATTCCTGTTCACTAATGAGCTGTCTGATAAAGAAATTATGAAAACAGTACCATATTATCTATAAAATATAAAAAATAAATGCTATCAAGGAAGTGAAAGGCCTACACCATGAAAACACTATAGAGCATTAATGGAAAAATTGAAGATGGCAAAATAAATGGAGGACTCTGAGTACCCAGTCAACATCCGTGTGCTGAGTCACACACACTGAAGTCCTGCACAGTGAAATGTACCTAGTGGTATATCTTCGGCATGTAATGGTCTGACACCCAACCAGACCAACAAGACCAAGGCCAAATCAGAGTTTGGTAGCCTTTAATAAAAATAACAATAACCAGCTGGCTGGGACTGCCTGAGATCCTCCATGCAGGGCAGGCTCAGAGCAGCCTTAGGACTGCCTGAGTTCTTTCATGCAGGGCAGGCTCAGAGCAGTCTGGACTGCCCAAGATACTCCATGCAGGGAGGTTCAGAGCAGCCTGGACTACCCAAGATCCTCCATACAGACAGGTTCAGAGCAGTGTCGAGTCTTTACAGTGAGCAGAATTTAAAGCACAAAGCACAACCTTGTTAGAACAGTTTGTCTCTCAGTGATAGTCATACACAGGAAAGTCTTATCATTACCCTTTACTGGAATTTGTGTCAACTTGTTAGGTGAGGTCATTTTGCAGGGAGGATGATATGTTACCGTATGTTATCTTTTAAAAGAAACAGGGGACAGCACATCCTGGCAGACAGTCAGTTAATATCAACACTTTAAGAACATCACAGGGCGGTTAAGGTAGGCTGAGTCATGGGTGAACATAGTCTTATGTTTTACAGGCTTTTAGCTGGCCTACCACAGGCAAAGGAACTTTGGCACCTTGTTCGGAAGTAGGATCCTGCCCAGTATCCCCAAACATCTGGGACCTTTATGAAGTGGCTAGCGCCCTGGCTGGGCCTTGCCCAGCGACCCCAAATGGCAGAGGAAATTCCTGTGCTGAGTAGCACGAAATCAAGGGCTGCCCAGTGAACTCCAGCTAGCTGTGCAACCTCAGCACCTCGATTGGAACTTGGTAGGCCCCACCCAGTGAACCCAAGTAGCCACAGAGCTTTGGTGTGTTGTGTAGTATGATTTCAAGGACTGCACAGTGTACCCCATCTAGCCATTCAGCCTTGGTATGCCACTCAGAACCTGATAGAGTCCTGCCCAGCAAACTCAAGCAGCCTGGAAGTTTCAGATTGCCATGTGGGGTGTGCTGAATGTCTGCCCATCATACTCCTCCCCATTTGAGGGGCATTTAAGGGCTACTAGGGACCTGGTGAATACAGGAAAATAACAATATGAGAGCAAAATGCCACCTTAAACCTCCAGCCCACCCCAACCAAGCCTAAGAGACATGGATATAGAAGAAAGTCAAGACATACACCTGAAACTTCTGAAATGATAGCAACTGAAGTAAAGAAAAACTCCATGAAACTGTAAAGGAACTCAGATCAGAAATAATCTGCAGGTAAAAGAAGAAATGGCAAACATAATAAAAGAAACCCTGAACACATCTAAAAAAGACATTGCTAAAAAAAATTGAGGAGCACTACAAAAAGATGGAAACCTTGAATGAACAATTTAAGAAAAGTACAGTCACCAAAAGATCTCCACCTTCTCCGAATAGTATTTTTTTGGTGGGGAGTTACCAGGGATCAAACTCACAACCTCTTGCCTTCCAGCCAGGCATTTAAACCACTGACCCGAGCTCCCACCCTAGTGTTTTGAGGCAGGGTCACACTATGTAGCTCAGGCCGGTCTTGTGCTCACATTGTAGCCCAAGCCAGCCTCAAACTCACAATGTTCCACTTACCTCAGCCACCCGAGTGCTGGGACTAAAGGTGTGCACCACCATGCCCGGCTCCAGAATAATTTTTTGTATTAGTTGCTTTCTCATTGCTGGGACAAAATAATTGAAAATTAATGCAGGAAATGTTCATTTTAGCTCAGGATATAAAGGGTTGAGCCTTTGATTGGTTGACTGTAAGGCAGAAATGGCATGGTAGAAGGATATGGTAAAGGAAAGATGATCAAGTGATGACATCCCAGAAACAGAGAGAGACAAGTAGGGACAAGAAAACATCTTTCCAGGTCATACTCTCAGTGACCAGCCTCTTTCAACTATATCCCTCTTCCTAACAGCACATTTGTTATGACTTCATGAATTGATTAATTTACTAGTGGAGAGAGAGACTCCCCCCAAGATAAAATTACATTTCAGAAGTCTTACCACTGAAAACATGAGACATATGGGAGATGTTTTAGATACAAACCATAACTACATTTAAAGCTAAAAAGATTTTGAATGCTTTTTTCCATAAAGTAGTGATAAATATTTGAAGAGTTAGATATATACAAGGTGATTTGTATGGCACACAATGTACAATTTTTGTATGCCAATTGAAAAACAGGAGTAAGTTCTTTAAATCTGCTCATGTGAAATCTTACTACCATCTTCCTGGGCTCAACTATCTCAATTTCAGAGAACTATGCCCTAGACTCCAAAATCAAGGTTGAACATTCCAGAAACACAATTAATTGTTGGTAAGGTAATTTCAATATAAAATTTTATCTGCAATAATAAATGATATTGAATATATTATTTTCTAGAGAACTATGAGATAGCTTTTGAATCCTTGAAAGCACTACTAATTCTAATTAATAAATCATCATTCTCAGGAGTTTCTGTTGCCTGTGAATCTACACAGATATCATATTAGTCAGTTTTCACATCACTGAGACACAATACTCAACACCCACAACTTAATGTAGGGGAGGCTTAATTTGCCCCTGGTTTCCATCTATATTCATCTGAGTCCAAGACAGAGACATCATTGTAGAAGGGTACAATGGAGAAAAACTATTTAATCCTTAGCATTCAGGAAGCAATCCAAGTGAAGACAGTGAAAAGAGCCAGAGACATGATAGTAGAGCCAAACATAGACCATAGATCCATGCCTCCATTGCTTATCCAGACATATCTACAAGTGTGAAACTCCTTCCTAACTACTACAGATTTATTGTCAATTTTTTACTGTTTCCTCTATAGCATATGAATTTGTTATGTGAAATAAGAGAGCAATCACAGAAATTTTCATATTTTTAACAAGTATTATTGTAGCCATACAGAGCTTGACATAAATGGTCAATAAATATTTATTGTAGGTTATTTTCCCCGCTTTTAAAAGTCTGATTATAATCATAACAGTAGAACTTACTGATTAGGAAGACCTTGAAATTTTAGAAAAAATATCAGTGACAGCAACTGTGGTTACAGAGCAAGCAAGATATAATCCTGTGTATTCAATCATGAAAGACAGATAATCTGAATGACACAATGATTAGCAGATGTGGCTTTTTTCACTTCAATAAATGGCAAATCTAAGAATTAAGTTTTATGGGTGAATCTTTTAGTGATCAGGATGTTGTCTCAGAGTATATATCTGTTAAATTCTAAATTCCTTTGAGATTATTTCCCTGCGTGTCATTGAGAGAAAATAAGGAAACATTCCCATTCAAAAGATAAAGCAAACTTTTATAAGCAAGAGTGCTAAGCAAAATAGAAGCAAAATAAAAGTGCATATATTTATTATATATAAATGCAAACTTCTCAACACTGACTACTTATCTCCCATTGAAAAGATAAATATCTTTAAAACAGTAACCAAATACCTCTGAAATCAGGTTTTCTGGATCCTCCAGTCTTACTTCTCACACAGTAAGAAGAAAGTCATGATGGTGCTTACAGAAGTCTCTGCGACCTCACAAATTCCAGAGTTCTGTTTCAGAGGCTTCTCTCCACTACCAGAGAAGAAATTACAATGCCAGTTTATACATAGAGCGCACACAAAACAGAAGAACTTCTAAAAGATTGAAATATTCGTTTGTATTATCTGACACATGACCTGAAATTCCACTATTCTTGTTATAAAAACGTTTTGAAACATACATTATTTAAAGTACAAAAATCAAAATGATAGCAGACTTGGTATTGTATTTTCTGTCACAAGGGAGTTTATCAACTCCTTTCATCTATGACAACCAAATGAGATTAAAGCCCTAGAGAAATTGCATCCCAATGAATGTAGAGGCACAGAAAGATTAAAAAAGGAGCGGGAAATAGCACAGGAGATGCATACATTTAAACTAGTTCAGCATATTTTCAGATATATTTAAATGTTACAGTAATAAAGATTTAAAGCATTATTAACTGGATGACATGAATTTGCAGACAGTTTTATTCTGTAAATGGATTATAAGGCATTCAACCTGGAGATATAAGGGTTTAATGTAAGTCTCAGAATCACAGACATAGACATCTAGTGATAGATGTCATATTCTAAAAGGAACCAGTTGTTTCGTTTAATGATTCACAACAAAGCATTGAAAACATTCATGATATTTGATTTATAGTGGAAAACACCTGAAACACACAGAACGTATAAGCAAACTGTTATATATCCATATTGGTCTACTCTGAGCAAAATTAATAATTCAGGTGTAGGAGTTTCAAATGGCTATGTAAGAAGTTTTTAAAATTTCTCCAGAAAAGCAGCAATAAAATTGGAGAAAATTTCAGCTATCCACCCTGATCAAAAGTTTTAATATCCCTGATATATGGCCATACAACAAATTTCAAAATCCCTCTTTAAGAAAACCTACTAGATTTAAGTAACAGCAGGAGGTTTTGGTTTTTTGTTTGTTTACTTTTTGTTTTTTTGTTTTAGCAGGGGTTGTTACTATTTTCCCAGCATGTGTTGCACAAACTCTTTACTGACTAGGCAGGCCAGCCCATGAAAACAATCATCTTCTATTATTTCTCTCAGTCCCACCACTGTGACACAGATACCATTTCTTGGGTGGGGCCAAATCAGGACGTGTTAATGTGTGGTGTGCATCACTCCTCTTGGATTTGGTTTCAAGTTGTGGGTTCTTCCCTGGCTATGCATGACACACAGGAAATCCCAGAAGACCTGTGGTTACATGGACTGAATTTATTTGGAGAACATTTTAAACATTCACAATTTAAATGTACAAAAATGGAAATGATAACATACTTGGTTCTTTTGATGTCATAAAGAAAGTTTATCAACTCTTTTCTTCTATGACAACCCAATGAGATTAAAACCTTAGAGAAATTGTGACCAAAGGCACAAATTTGTGAAAAATATAGTTAGCAAAGAACTAGCTCAACATTAAAATCTATTTATGAGAAAATTGATATAGTGAAGGCTAGAGAAAGATAATGTAACCACATTGGCAGAGTATTTGTAAAAGGTATATCTGATAAGGGAATGTCATTCATCAAATAGAAAGAGCAATTATAACTCAACAAGCACAACAGGAGCAGCATGATTTTTAAAAATCACTCAAAAACAGAAACTTCACCAGACACTATTCACAAATGGGAAATAGATATACAAAGAAAGCTCATTGTATCACTAGAGAATTTTAAATGAGACCGCAAATTTTCATTTAACACCTATTTAAAATGTAGGACAAAAGATAACTAGCCAACCTTCCTTGGTAAGCAGCATGAGTGGCACAGACTTCAGGAAGAGAAAGATCAGAGCCTCCCGAGAACCCACCATGCTGGGTCAGGGAAGATTCAACCAGAAGACCACTAGCCAGCCTTCCTGTTAAGTTGTGTGAGTGACACAGACTCCAGGGAGAGAAAGATCAGTGCCTCCTATGAACCCACCATGCTGGGTCAGGGAAGATCCAACCAGAAGACAAAAAGCCAACTCTCTTGGTAAGTGGTGCAAGTGGCGCAGACTCTAGGAAGAGAAAGATGAGCACCTCCCACAAGCCCACCATGCTGGGTCAGGGAAGATTCAACCAGAAGACAAAAAGTCAACTCTTTTGGTAGTGGTGCAAGTGGCGCAGACTCTAGGAAGAGAAAGATGAGCACCTCCCACAAACCCACCATGCTGGGTCAGGGAAGATTCAACTAGAAGACAAGTAGCCAACCTTCCAGTTAAGCAGCACAAGGGGTTCCAGGAAAAGAAAACTCAGCAACTTCCATGAGCCTACCAGCATGCAGGTTGAGAATCAACCCTCCCAGCCCCGCCTGCCCCCATAAGCAACCTGCTGTTTCAGAGGACCAGCTAAGTTGATAGTAAACAATTTGCATAAAGCAACTAAATGCTTGTATTGTTTGGTTGATTTTGCAGGCATGGAGCCAGCAGTTTGAACATCTCTTGGGAGGGTGACAGTATGCATTGCAGCAAATATAGGGGATTTCCTTCTATCATGTTTTTGAGGCCCAACACTGTTCTCACTGTTTTGCTTTACTCAATACTTTGTTTTGATTGGTTTTATTGTGTTTTGTTTTTGGCTTGATTTTACTATACCTGATGGAATGGACAACTATTGTGAAGATAACAGGATATGCAATAGTAGCTATTGTTTTCTTAGTATTCTGCTTTGAAGTTCTGTACAATTCTTATGCTTTGTTTTGATTTAGTTTGTTTTGTTTTGTTGGATTTTACTATCTTTAAAATAAAATTTAATAAAATAAAATAAAATAAAATGTAGAACACCAAACACTGATGTGTGGATGCTTGCAACAGTTTTCTACATAATACAATAATTTTAAAATACTCAAGTTACACAAAGATGTATGCCAATGTTCTTGCTATTTTCACTTGTTGAGCCAAAAAATCGTAAACAATTCAAATTTCTTGCAGTAGTTGAACTTGTAACCTAATTGTGACATACAAAGGAGTAAAGCACTAGTCAGCAATAAAAAGGAAGACAATATTGATGTATGCAGCAATATGATGCAAGGGAAAGGGAGCATGCTGAGAGAAGCCAGATGTATAAGTGTATGTAGGACTTCATTTTCTTTAAATGTAACCTAACAACCAGTAATAGATTGGTGCTGTCTGGAGAAGTAGATGATATATAGAGAGAAAGAAGGGTGACTTTCAAGGGACTAGTGAATTTTGGGGACTGGGCATATGTTCTTTGTCTTAAATATGATTATGAGCAATTTATTACCTTTCTACTGCATCACAAAATGCCATCTAATATCTAAGATGTCAAAATCAATAAATGTACTTAGTTTGGGGATTAATAGACACATAATATAGGTTTTATATTGTTACTAGTACGTGTACTCAGTTCATAATGTTTACCATCCTCGTGTGGAGTTGATAAGTGTACCTAACACATCTTAATTCCATTTGTTCCCATTGCCTCATGCCTTTCTTACTCCATCTCTTTATTCCCTTCCCATCCAAAATCTATCACTCCACTTTATATTATCAATATTTTATTTGACTCTTTAATTATAATTTGGGTTTCTCATGTTAGAGAAATCTTGTGAAAAGAGAAAATCATGCTTTATTATACACATATACCCACACCCCAAGATGATTGAAAAATGCATGTATTGCAAACATGTACCAAAGAAAAATAATATAAAACTAAAAACATTTAAAAAATCAAACCATGTAACATTTTAGCTTTGTGCATTGATATTTATTTCACTAAACATTATGATCTCAAGGTATATCTATTTTTTAAAAAATGATACAAGTTTTCTTTGTGGCAGAGTAGTACTCCATTGTGTGTAAATACCATGTTTTCTTCATCCATTCACTAGTTAATGGACATATAAACTGCTCCCAATATTTAGCTCTTATGAATTGTGCTGCATCACTGTATAGTAACTATATTTTAAACTTACATCAATGTCTTTACCAAACTCTAGAATATCCCAATAAATTAATAACTAGTACTTACTGTTCAGGACCTCAACTAATCACAGATAACACAAGAAAACCAGTATCTGACTATGATTCTCTGCCTATGTAGGCATCAGGGCACCTAATGTTAGTGGTTGTTGACAGGCATATATCACACTAAACAGGATATGATTTGGGGGGAAAGTAGAAAAAGATATTAACTGGATATACTTGTGTAGATCAAGATTAAGTAGCAAACGAAGATAACAGAACTATATCCTTGGTACTTTTTATGAAGAACAAAATTAAATGCTATTTTTAATGCTGAGCAGTTTATTTTAGATTTTCTTGTTTCTGTTTTGATTTCCAGAATATTCAATAGTTGAAATCATTATTAACAAAGAAGTCCCTTAGAGTTGTTCAAGGTAGGTTAGTTTATAATTCTTGTTCTCTTCAGAATATACAATAGGATAATTATACCCGTGAGACAGTTTCAAATGGTGAATATATGTCGGGCTCAGGGAAAACGTTATACTAATACTGTGTCCACCTAATGTGGATGTCATCTCATACATCAGCAGAGAAAACTAAAAAAGAATTTTACCTAAGAGAGCATACTGTATTTAGTAAGTTACCTCATGTTCTACACTCTATTCTTTATCAAAGTATTTCAGCTATCTGCTTCATATGTGCCCATGGCACTTAGAGATGTGAATGGCTTATTTAACTTCTGTCACTTTCAAAAAGCAGTTCACACTTGCTTTCCTTATCTCCTATCCTTTCTGAATATTTTCAGTATGTTTAATAATAGTGCACACAAAACCCAAAGACCTGCCTCAGAGAGGCTCTCAGGTCTCTGTCAGGGGATTACAGTTCTTTCATGGCTACTCGATCTGAGCAGCTTCCAAATATCATTATTCAAATTGTTCTTCCTATTTAAGAGAGTAATGATTTTTATATCATCATGAGCATTGCATATAAGAGAACATTTTGCATACAAAAAGAAATGAAAAGAATTACCTACTGAATGCAAAGATACACTAATACATAAACAACTAAAACTCATGCCTGAGAATGAAGGAAGTCATTATGAACTCGTGGAAGAAGTTTACTTTCTTCTTATGTACCTGACCCAGTGAATATGTGACAATATTAAATTTTCTGAGGACAAGTTTCATCTTGTAAAAATATAAATATAGAGAATCTCATAGTTTAGAGTACTGTAGAAATATATTCATGAAAGGACATCGTGTATTGAAGGGGCTAAAAAAAACATTGCTTATTTTCAATCTCATAAAAGAGCAATACAATTTGGTGCCTTTCCTAATTTTTCAGTTTCATCAGTTGCAAAGGGAATATCATCCTTTTCGTGAGAAATTATCTTGTGTAATAGGTAAGAATTGCAAATATGCCATAATGTCCTATAGACTTTTGTAGTCCTTTTAAAATATTGATAACTCTACCTATGAAGGACACAGTAAAGGATAAAGCTGTTAAGCACTGGAAAGTGAGCTGCATGTCTATCCATCCTACATGATTGCTGAGTGGTGTACATCAATTTACATAAAATGTAAATATTTTATTAGTAATATTTCAAAAGTATTTTTTAAAAGTTAATTGTATATCTTTCATTTACATAAAGTATAAAAAATTTTGCCAATAGGTTTTGGAAATGAAATTAAGAAAAATCTTGAAATATAGCAAGGTGAAGTAAAACTTATTAATTACTGAAGACTAAGAATCTGTTTGGCAGGTGTTCTGGTTCAACTTCATAACACAGGCACTAGACTGAGTGTCTTATTTACAGCTAAAAGGAAAGCAGAAAAAATCTTTAGCTGAAGTCAATACATAATAAAGATTTCAAACTACATTGAAGTAATTAAATAATCTTTGTAACTGCTAATTTTCCAAAATATTTTGGTTAATATTAACAGAACAAAATTTGTGTACCAATATACTGTGTGAACAATTGCAAACTGATTTTTAAAATAGAATGATTTTCTGTTGGGAAATTATTTCCTGGGTGTATAAATAGTGGCCTTTAGCAAATTCCTCTCTCAAACACAGTACAAATCATGGTATTGCTATCAGCTATCTTCTCTGTTACTTACACAACAAGGTCAGAAATAGTCATTGAAAACTTCTCCTGGAAAAGCTTATATTGATAATTTGTATTTACAAAGTAGTTTTAAGAAAAAGTCAGGTTGTTCACATACCTCAGAAATCATATATCTATTATTGGGTTTCATATTGTAAGAAATCAAGAAACTCTTATTATAGCAGATTTGCTTATTTCTAAACTGTAAGATCATTATTATGTATTCCCTAATCCAGAGCAAACATATGTTTTGCCTAATTTCCTTAGGACAGTTTCCTTGTCTTTCTTAATTGGTGCTTCTAAGTGCTTATTATAAGGAGAGGGGAATACAGTGTTTATGATGAGGTAAAGGGTTTCACTGTTCACCCCATCTCCTTGAACTGCTGTGCGGACTTCATGTTATCAAAGAGAATGTTACACCCAGAAGTTGAAACAATACTAGAGATAAACAGCAATGTTCACTCATCGTTCAACCATCCCTTTTCAGACAAATTTTGAGTTCAGTAAAGATCAATATAAACAACATCATTGCATACTTAAAGATGAATCATTTTGAATGAAATTGGAAATTTAATCCCATTCAGCACTATCACTTCAGATATATTTGGTTTACACACATATGTGATTTATCTCATTTTAGAAAACATAGACATATGATATATACAAATACAGAAATAGATTAATAAAAAAGTTGATAGGAGATGGTAAAATGTCAAACTCAAAGTATTTCACAGCTTTCATTCTTATAAATGATATAAATATGATCTATTTATAAGCCTGAGTTGTAAGAAGATTCTCAAAATTCTTGAAGTCAGAATCTTCAAGTTGCCTTTGAGTTTGCTTAATCTCTTTATACATGAACTACATCGATTTTGCCCTAATCAACTTAGTTTGCTAAATCAGTTAACGATATGGTAAATTTTGATTAATGGTGAATTGTGCTGTTGTTTTTGTATTCAAGTCATTATGCAATGATGCGTATTATGAGGCACATATATATCTTTTTTTAAAATTTTAAACAAAAAGAAAATAAGAAATCAAAGCAAACAATTTCACAACCAGCCAATAGGAGACTAACAATAATTAGCACATTGTATATTATTATATTCACAGAAATTGTTTAGAATAAAAGATATAGACATGAGACATTGTCCAGAAAATTATTATCACAAACTTTTGCCTCAATGAATCAAGAGAAACCAGTTATAGGACTATCTTTTTTACTATGATTGCTCTATTATTTTCAAATAAACATTTCACACTAAAAGTGAATTCTGAAGTTGACTCTGTGAAAACCACTTTTGACTCAAAATTTTTTTTTCTTTAACTGTCTTGACTAATTTTTATATACATAGATTTTCTTTCAGTTTACACAAGTGCAACAATGCAGTGGTTAGATATGTGTGACTTACTTAGTTCACTGAGTATATTTTCAATATTCATCATTTAAGAGTGAAAATGTCTAGTTTATTATTCTCTATAACTGAGTAACATTCCATTATGTAGAAATACCACATCATTTTTATCTATTCATCACTCGAGGGGCTTTTAGGTTGTTTTCAAAAATCTAGCTATTATGAACTGGTCAGCTATATACATAGGTGCACATATATCACTGGGGTAGGATATTTTTAATTCTTTCAGGAAGATACCCAGAAGGGGAAAGCTGAGTCAAATGGGACGTCCTATATTTTTTCTTCTGAAGGTTATTCCACTATATGTTTTTAAAAGGGTAAGCTAAAATTTAGATTGATAATGTCATATAGAACATGTGTAATCAAGTATTGAAAAATGTTTGCACACCATTTTTAGAATATCATTTGCACTGGATTACAAGATATATTACTTTCCTTATTAACCAAAGTCCTCTCTTTTTGGGTTCCTATCACCTCTCCTTTATTTTATTTATTTATTTGTATTATATGGTTTCCATAAAAGAGAAACCATACAATATTTAACTTTCTGTCTGACTTATTTTTCTCAGCATTATGGTCTTAAGTTCCATCCATTTTCCTGAAAATGACACAATTTTATTCTTTCTGGTTGAATAATATTCCATTATTCATATATACCACAATTATTTTGTTCATTCATCTATTATGAGCATCTATGCTGTTTCAACACTTTATTTATTATGAATTACTCTGCTATAAAATGGGTATATATGTATTACTATACTACAATGTCTAACTCTTTCAGGAATATAACTAGAAGAGGTGTAGTTGTGTCAAATGGAACTTCTATTTTTAACCTTTGAGAAAAACTGTATTCATACTGACTGCTCTATTGCTTGTGCTAGTTTGTATTTCCACCAACAATGCAGAAGGGTTCATTTCCCCCCACTTCCACTCCAGCATTCATTGCTTTTTGGTTCTTGATGACAGCCATTCTGATTTAGATATGGCAGACCCTAAGAACTTTCTTGATCTGTGTTATGTTTTGTATCTGAATGTCCCCGTAAAGCCTCATGAAGTCATGGGTGAGGGCTTCTAGAATTCTGATTGATTCAAGGTCCAATGCTGGGATTATGAGTGCAAGTGCTACACCCACCCTAAGGTGGGTGTGGACTATACACAATGTAAGGTACAGAAAGAGTTTTCTTTCTTGCACTCCTCCCTTTTTTGGTCTTGTTGCTTTTGCTGTTTTCCACCTCCAACCATTGCCCCTCTGCCGTGCTACCTCCCTTCAAGCCAGTTGAGTATGAACAGAAACCTCCACACACTGTGAGCTAAATAAACCTTTCCTTTCTTAATTTTGAGTATCCAGTATTTTGTCTAGCAATGAAAGAAAAATAACTAATACAATCTGAATTTACCTAATGATGAACATTTTGTGCTTATCATTGGAGAATATGTTCCAAGTCCCCTGTATTTACCTGAAACTGTAAAGAGTACTGAATGTTTACATAGCATATTTTTTCTAATAAATGTGTATCTATGATAAGGTTTAATAAATAAACTAGGCTAAGAAACAAATCAACGATAGCTAAAATTACAAAAGAACAATCTAAGCAACATATTATAACAAAAATTATGTGAACTTGTTGTCTCTTCCTTGAAAAACTAAAGACAAATGGTGATACTTACAGAGTAAATTTAATTACCAACAACTGAAACAGTGAAACCAAAATTGTATGCAAAGGGGAATATTGTAATTGAGTTAATTCTAGTTATTTGGTGCAATGGTCACTGTTTCCCCACTGAACTTCTTTTTCTAGGAGCAGTGGAGAGAAGGTAAATTCCAAGTGTCAATCTTATTTGAGCCTTACTTCTTCAAGTACTATTTTCCTTACTCTCATCTTGTGATACTGAGTGCGCAGTAAATTGCTTTACATAGTAATCTTATCTTAGTCTCTGCTTTCTTTGAAAATCAATCTTGGACATTCTATTTCTATTTCGGGTATAATAATATCTGTGCTTGGTTAAGATTTCTTATCACAATAATAATTTTATTTCTTGGTGTGGATGCTAAATTTTTTTTCGGCACCGGGATTCAAACTCACAACCTCACACCTGCCAGGGCAGGTGCTTAAACCACTGAGCCAAACTCCCAGCCCTGGTTTTTTGAGGCAGGGTTGCACTATGTAGCTCAGGCCGACCTTGCGCTTGCGTTGTAGCCCAAGCCGACCTCAAACTCACAACGCTCCTCCTACCTCAGCCTCCCGAGTGCTGGTATTGAAGGCGTGTGCCACCACGCCTGGCTTGGATGCTAAATTTGACTGTGATTACTAAAGTCTAAAAATTATCTATTGTTTCTCATTCTAATAACTGGCAATCTATCGTACCTGGGCTATTTCAGAGAATACACCGAACAAGATGGATGGAGGAAATCAGTCTCTAGTGTCAGAATTTGTGCTTCTGGGACTTTGCCACTCGTGGAAAATTCAAGTCTTACTCTTTATAATATTTTTTGTGCTTTACTTGGTCATCATACCTGGAAATATTGTCATCGTGACCTTAATCATCACTGACACCCATCTGCATTCCCCAATGTACTTCTTGTTGGCCAATCTGTCCTTTGTTGACATGTGGCTTTCCTCAGTCACTACTCCTAAAATGATCACAGACCTCATCAGGGTGAACAAGACCATTTCCTTTGGAGGATGCATGTCCCAGGTCTTCCTTTCTCAATTAATTGCAGCACTTGAAATGGTTCTCCTGGTGGTAATGGCCTATGACCGCTATGTGGCCATTTGCAAACCACTGCACTACTCAACTATTATGAGCCTGCAAAGGTGCATTGGGATGGTGGTGACTGCATGGACAGCTGGTTTTGTGCATGCTATGAGTCAACTTGTTTTTATTGTAAAGCTTCC